>AFQZ01000973.1:0-19878 GCA_000222935.2 Aciculosporium take MAFF-241224
TAATACTATTATAAGCCTTAACAGGAACTTTATTAATATTAATTAACAATAGTTAAGCTAAATGCCTAAATTTACTAAAAGCGAAATTCCTTCTGGTATTATGGACTATTTAGTTTAGGGGTCTAAGATATGTATTAATCTAGCACTCTTTAAGGGTATTCTAGATATCTTAAGCTTTTTATTATTAGGGTTTAAGAAAGCAGGTAGCTTAAAATAATATTGCTAAATCTATAATGTATAGGACCGGCTTCTTATTAATTTATATAATATTAATAAGGACCTTATAGTTAAATTTAAGATTATCTTTAAGAGTAAATTTAAATCTGCTTAGAGCTTTTATATTTATTTGGCATTAATGGCAAGCATATGTAATTCTTCCTATATTAGCCTTGTTAAATTCTTTACTAGCCCTGGCAAGAAGGTTATTTAATTAGTCGATTAACAAATAACTAAATTAATAATAAAGTTAACAGATCTTAGTTTTAAAAAGCATAAAAATAGCAGGTTCTTAAGAACTAGCTGTTTACTAAGGATATCCCTATTTCCTAATAATAGGTACCTTCTTATCTCCTTAGATTAAAAGATTCTTAAGATTATTAAGTTTAATACCTATTTTATCCATATTTATAATAAAATATAAAAACAGTGTGGCACTATTAAGTATATAAAAGGGTATTATGCTAAAGATTGTTAGAAGCTTTAAAATACTAGTGGAAGTTATAATACTAGCTTTAAAGGTAATGGTCCTTTGGTTAGAAGAATGCTTAATTGTAAGGTTCTTTATAATCTTTATTAGAGCGTTAACTTAGCCTTAGCTAGCAGTAAAAATTCCTAATGCTTTTATATTTAGGAGTATGATGTAGAATATATTCACTATATATCTTATATTTATAAGATACATGTGTTGTTTAGATTGTTCATTAGTATTATGGTTGTAGGGGTCTTTAAGAAATAAGGTATGTTTAAAAGCATTATTTTATAAGAAGTTTACAGTTAATTAGGAAAAGAGTGGGGGATTTAGTGCTTATATAAAGAATATTATAAAGGAGAGAGTATTACAAGCCTCTTTATTGTCTGGTTTCTCTTTTTTATTAGTAGTAAGAAAAGCAGTGTTCTAAGTGGCTTTTTTGTGTTTGTCCTTACTACTATTATTAGTAGCAGTAAGTTAGGCTATTTTGCCCTTATAGGCCTGTAGAAATGCATAGTATTAGCGTTTAAAAGGTGGTTTTTAGTGTTTTCTGTTATTTTACTAAGTTATTCTTACTTTCTTCTACTTAAAGGTAGAATGGTTAGTTAACTAGTATCCTTCTTTATAATAGATAAAGCATTTCTTTAAGCTTGCTTTAGCTTAAGGTTTTTTACGATATATAGCTTGTAAATACCATTAGTTTATAAACATTACTATACTAGTATTCTGGTCTGTAGACCAGGTAATAAGAGCATTATTATTAGTATTTATTAGTAACTAACTTATAGAGGTTAGTAGTATGTCTATTACTAAGAGGTAATTTTAAAGATTACTAATAAATTCTTTAAAGGTTAGTATATTTCTGAATTTAGTATTATAGAAATTATTATTGTTTTTTATTGCTTGCCGTACTTAATAAAGAAGAATTGTATCTTACTTAAGAGGGTTATAAAGGCTATTAAATATCTTTATAAGTTAGTTAAGAAGGATTTTTAGGCATTTTAACTTATTCTTTATTAGATATTTTATAATAATATAGTGAAGGTGTAAATTAGTAAATTATGTTTTATAGAAGCTCTTATTCTTAGGTGTTTCGA
Organism: Aciculosporium take MAFF-241224; assembly: GCA_000222935.2. NCBI lineage: Eukaryota > Fungi > Ascomycota > Sordariomycetes > Hypocreales > Clavicipitaceae > Aciculosporium > Aciculosporium take. The sequence goes on from AFQZ01000973.1 coordinate 1,786, forward strand.
AGTGATTCCTAATGTTCTAAGTTATTTCCTTAAATAGGATTATTTTTACTCTAAAGTATTTAAAGAAGTATGTATAGGCTTTACCTTAAAGTATAATAAGGAAGGCTTCTAGGTAAAGTAAGGGGGAAACTCCTGCTTAAGAACATTTCTCTTTAAAATATAGTAACTTTTTGTTAATAAAGTTGTATATTTCTTTAGAATATTATTCTTTTTTTTAGTAAAGTCTTTTAAGAGTATTAAGGGCTTTTTAATTACTATTAGAAAGTATTCCGGTTAGGGTTTATAGTTCTGGGGGAGGGTCTTTAGTTAAATAAAAATCTTTATTATTAGAGTACTTGTTATTAGAAAGTTTAAGTTATTAAATCTCTTCTTCTTTTTTAGTTGCTTTTTCTAGTAAAGGTTTGTATTCTGTATTAGGGTTAATGTTTAAGATATTAATAAGATCTTTAGAGACATTTAATCTTAATCCTCTAGCTGTTTTAACACTATTATTATTAAGGTAATTACAAAGGGTATACTTAAGGTTATTATTAATTTTATTAAAAGTATCCTTGGTCTAATTTTCATAGTCCTGCTAGAAGTTAATAAGGAGATTATGCCCTTTTCCTTTATTAAGAATATAGTAGTTAATTGTATATATAATATGGTTATTAATCTGTTATTTAATAGCTGTATTAATATTAATATTATTAACTAACTTAGTCTAATTTAAGGATAGAATTAGATAGTACTTATAAAGTTTTTAGGGAAGGGTGCTCTTTAGAAGTTTTCTTCTAGAGACATCCTTTTAAAGCTATTTATTAAAATCATTTATTTTTCCTTAACTAGAAGACATTTTAGTGTTTTTTGAGTTAAGCTTTATGTTAAGTACTGATTAAAGCTGTTAGTATTAGTTCTCTGTAAATAATAGTAAAGATCTGGTTTTAATTGTAGATAAGTAATAATTAATAATAAGAGAGAAAATCCATAAGAGTTAAGTCTTCTTATAATTATAGATAAGTAGCAAAAGTTAACGATTAAAGAAATAATCCTTTAGTTAGCATAATATTAGAATTTCTTATAGTTATATAAGTAAAAGCATTCAGACGAGTCTCTTCTATATATAACCTAGCAAATCTGTAGTTATTAGCAACTACTAATTAGTGTTAGTAACGCTTAGGTTATAAGTATGCTGTAATATAAATATAGGGGGGGGGTTTAATAATTAATTTATCTATATCTCTAAAAGAGGGAAAGAAGCAGGCTATAATGCAGAGGTATAGTGTTATAGCTATAGTACAGCCCTATGTTACATAACCTGTAATCAAGCTAATTAGGGTACATGTATTCTGTATGCAACCTATAATTCCTAGTTAATGCGGCATATCCCTTCCATTATCCATACGAGCGATTCTGACAATAATAATACTAGGACCTCTTTTAACATACTTTACATAGTTTTAACCTATACTTAATGGTTTCCCCCTATAAAAAGATATAAGTCTTTATAATAAGTAGGATTTTTATAGTATAAACTAACTACCGGATAAGGAGGCACTTTATTAAATCCTTAAGTAATAATATTAGCACCCTAATAAGGTTTTCCCCCTAGGGATATATAAACCTTTAGGCTACTAAATATTAAATAAGGAGGCGCTTTACTAAATCCTTAAGTAATAATATTAGTACCTTAATAAGGTTTTCTATTAAGGGATATATAAAATTATACCTTACTAATAATAAAATACTAATAGTAAAGATAAGACTCTAAAGAGTATAGAGATTATAAACAAAGGGAAACATATTATACTAGCGCTTAATAATACTAATACTCCTAAATACTATTATATTTACTTATATAATAAGGTAACAGACCTATAGAAGGACCTTCTAGAAATAGTAATATAGGATAATATATAAATCTACCTTTAACTTTCCTATAATAAGAAAATAAATATAGCTATAAAGTAGATAGTTATAGTAATAAAGCAGGTGGTTATAAAAATAGTTATTACTATACTAAAAAGCCTTATAATAACCAGCTAAGCTAAATACTAAAATACTAGGAATATAATACCTTTTAACTAAAATATAACCTAAGATAAGATTTTAAGCTTAAAAAGGCACTTAAAAAGAAAGGGTTAGTAAGTTTAATTTAGAAAATCTAAAATATTAGACTTTTAAACCTAAAACCAGATATAGTAGACATAGGTAATAAATTTATCTTATATAAAGGAAAAACCGCTGTTTTTTTAAACCCTAAGCTTTAGATTTAAGTAGTAAAAAAATATCAATTTAAAGCACTACTAAACCAGAAGGAGGTGTTACTTTATAATATCTAGCAACTATTCTATAGAAAAGCAATAACCTAGTACTAATAATATTTAGATAAATCTAAAAAGAAATAGATTTTCACTAGCATTAATAGTATTATTAAGTTAGTATAAAAGGAATTTTATATAAGAACAAAAGATATAGTAATAAAGCTTAAGTAAGCTAAGTATACCTAAAAAGATGTTATAAATAGCATTTTTATTTAGAATTTTATAGCTTAAATCTTTTAGTATACTAAAGCTAATAAAGAGATAATAGATTTATAGCTTTTAGTATGCTTTAGAATAAAATTATATTCTAAGCTAAAGAAGCTATACCTGGATCTAACTAAGGGCATAAAGTATAATAAATACCTTAACATAGTAGACAGAAAATGCTGCAATTTATACTAAGAAATAAAGAAGTAATAAAAGTCCTATTACTAAAAAAAGACTAAAGGAATAATAAAAGCCTATCTCTATAATAATAAATTCTTAGACTTAAATAAATCTAAGGGTAAAAAAGTAAAGGCCTATTAAAATTACTATTATAAGAACTATAACTAAAAAAGAGGAAACTGTTTCTAATAAAATAACTTTTAATAATAATATTCCTATTATATATATATTAGAGAGAAATTAAGCAGCTTAAAGGATTATAATTATAGAGACTAAAGAAGGCTACTAGTTTTATACTAAGAATAGGTTTATTAAAATAAACTATAATAAGATTAGAATTAACCTTAAAGTTCCTAGTAGTATAATAATAATAGACTATGCTAATTAGAAGTTAAAAAAAATGACCTTATAAAGAAGAAAGCGGACTTTTAGACTAAGAAAGGCCGGGCCTATAGCTAAGAAAATAAATCTTAAGGAGATAATAAAGGAAAAGAAAGATTCTTAAAAAAAGAAAATTAAGAAGGGAATTAATCTAAAGAGTAATAAAACCCTTACTAAAGGGATTAATTCTACTTAAAATAATTTAGGTAATAAAAGCATTTAAACCAGAAACCCTATAAAGTTATAGTTCTAAATAATAATCCTAATACTAAAGAGTAAGAGTAATATTTAGCAGACTCTAAATACTATTTAGCTAAAGAAAGAAGTCTATTAAATAATAATAAATATAATAAGTCTAACTTTATAAATATATACTTTACTATAAAAGGTAGTAAAGCATACCTAACATTTAACTATAACTCTAATAAAGGGAAGGTTAAATCTAATTTTATTAGTGCTTTTCTTATAATAAAGAAAGGAGACTTAAACTAGGAAATTCCTACCTTTTTAACTATAAAGACTAGTAAAATAAAGGCTTCTAATAAAAAAAGGCAGAAAGAATTTAAGAAAAAGAAGGAAATTATTAAAGCTTTTATAACTAAAGCTAATGTTATATAAAACATAGTAACTTAGAGTTTAAATAAGCTAATTTTAATAAAAGGTTTATAAGAAGATTAGGTAATTAAGGTAGTATTTAGACTATAGGAAATTAATATTAAAGAATGAAAGCAGATAAATACCTTCCTTAAAATACTAATTTAATTCTATAATAAAGGACCTAACTATATAATCTATATAAACACTAGAATATTATTAATCCTAGCTAATAAACAGTGGCTTTAGTAACATAGGATAAATATAAAGTAGGAGAAGTAAGACCTAAAACCAGTAATAAGAGTAGCTTTAGCCTTTATTATTATAAAAAGGGCTACTTTTAACTTTTATATTTTAGGAATTATAAAAGGAAAAAATATCTAAGGTTACTTTATAATAACCATAGATATTATGCTAAATTTAAAACTAAAATTATTAATTAGTATAAGTTTCCTTTATAGCTTTAAAGTAAAAATTAATTTTATTAATTTAAGGTTAGTTTTTAGGTTAGTATATAATATAATAGTACTAGGACGGATGTTTTAAGATGCTTACTATATACTAGCTTAACGGGTAATAGTAGTATATAATATTATAATTCTACTAAATTTAATATATTAGGTACTAATAATATAAAAGGATCTTCTTAGTAAAGAGGAGATAAGTGTTTACTATATTATATTATTCAATTCTATCTTTCTAAATAATATTCTTAATTAAGGAGATAAGAAAAGGATGCTAGTAGTAAATAACTCTAATAGGGCTATATAAATTAAGTAGAATAGCAAGGTAGGTTGACTGAAGGCAGCTATAAGCCTTAATTTAAATTTTGCTATTCCGGATGTTTACCAGTATATAGCATTTTTTAGTAAAGATATTAAGACAGAAAAGACAGAAGAAAGTCCAGAAAATTTTAATAATAACCTAAATCCTAAAGTTATTAATAGAGTTATTTTATTATATAAAGTATCTTGCCTAGAGGACATACCTTTTATTAAGAATAAGTTTAGAGTGTGAATTACTAATATTAATTTAAAAGCGGCTACTAAGTTATAGGATTTAACTAATAAGTACAATATTTATTATAATAAAGGAGTAGTACTAATGCTAGAAGAAAATAAGATAAGAGTTAACTTTATTAATAGCTAGCAGAATTAGATTAAGCTAGCAAGAAAGTACCCTCTTAAGCATAGAGACTAGGAAAAATTTACTAAATGTCGGAATCGCTCGTATGGATGATAGAAGGAATACGCCGCATTAACCAGGAATTATAGGTCGCACGCAGAATGCATGCAACCTAATTAGCTAGATCACAGGTTATGTAACCTGGGGCTATAACGTAGCTATAACACCACACCTTTACATTATAGCCTGCTTCTTTCCCTTTTATAGACATAGATAAATTGAATATTAAACCCCCCCCCTATATTTGTACTGCAGTATACTTATAACCTAAGCGTTACTAACACTAATTAGTGGTTGCTAATAACTACAGATTTGCTAGGTTATACCTAGAAGAGACTCGTCTAAACGCTTTTACTTACGTAACTGTAAGAAATTCTGATATTATGCTAACCGAAGGATTATTTCTTTAAATCGTTAACTGTTAAATTGTTTATAATTATAAGAAGACTTATTTCTTGTAGATCTTCTCTCTTATTGTTAATTATTACTTATCTATGATTAAAACCAGATCTTTACCGTTATTCACAGAGAATCAACCAACGCTAACCGCTTTAATTAGCACTAAACACAAAGCTTAACCTAAAAACACTAAAATATCATTAAGCTAAGGAAAAATAAATGATTTTAATAAACAGCTCTAAAAGGATATCTATAGAAGAGAACTTCTAAAGAGCACCCTTCCCTAAAAACTTTATAAGCACTATTTAATTCTATCCTGGAATTAGACTAAGTTAGTTAATAATATTAATGTCAATACAGCTACTAAACAATAGATTAATAACTGTATTATATATACGATTAACTACTACATTCTTAATAAAGGAAAAGGGCGTAATCTCCTTATTAACTTCTAGCAGGATTATAAAAATTAAACCAAGAATACTTTTAATAAAATCAACAACAATCTTAAGTATACCCTTCGTAATTACCTTAATAATAATAGTATTAAAACAGCCAGAGGATCGAGATTGAATGTCTCTAAAGATCTTATTAATATCTTAAACATTAACCCTAACATAGAATATAAACCTTTACTGGAAAAAGTAACTAGAAAAGGAGAAGAGATTTAACGACTTAAACTTTCCGATAATAAGAACTCTAATAATAAAGATTTTCATTTAACTAAAGACCCTCCCCCAGAACCATAAACCCTAACCAGAACACTTTCTAATAGTAATTAAAAAGCCCTTAATACTCTTAAGAGACTTAACTAAAAAGAAGAATAATATTCTGAAGAAGTATATAACTTTATTAACAAGAAGTTACTATATTTTAAAGAGAAATGTTCTTAAGCAGGAGTTTCCCCCTTACTTTACCTAAAAGCCTTCCCTATTATGCTTTAAGGTAAAGCCTATATATACTTCCTTAAATACTTTAAAGCAAAAATAACCCCATTTAAGGAAATAACTCGGAACATTAGGAATCACTTTAAAACACCTGAGAATAAGAGCTTTTATAAAACATAATTTACTAATTTACGCCTTTGCTATATTATTATAAAACATTTAATAAAAAATAAGTCAGAATGCCTAAAAATCCTTCTTAACCGACTTATAAAGATATTTAATGGCCTTTATAACCCTCTTAAGCAAGATACAATTCTTCTTTATTAAGTATAATAAGCAATAGAAAATAATAACGATTTTTATAATGCTAAATTCAGGAATGTGCCAACCTTTAAAGGATTTGTTAGTAATCTTTAAAATTACCTCTTAGCAATAGACATACCACTAACCTCTATAAGTCAGTTACTAACAAATACTAATAACAATACCCTTATCGCCTAGTCTATAGACCAGAACACTAGCATAGTAATGTTTACAGACCGACGGTATTTATAAGCTATATATTGTAAAAAACCTTAAGCCAGAGCAAGCTTAAAGAAATGCTTTATCTACTATAAAAAAGGATATTAGTTAACTAACTATCCTGCCTCTAAGCAGAAGAAAGCAAGAATAACTTAGTAGAATAATAAAAAACACCAAAAACTACCTTCTAAATGCCAATACTATGCATTCCTATAGGCCTATAAGGGCGAAATAGCCTAACTTACTGCTACTAATAATAGTAGTAAGGACGAACACAAAAAAGCCGCTTGGAATGCCGCTTTTCTTACTACTAATAAAAAAGAGGAACCAGATAATAAAAAGGCTTGTAATACTCTCTCCTTTATAATATTCTTTATATAAGCACCGAATCCCCCACTCTTTTCCTAATTAACTATAAACTTCTTATAGGATAATGCTTTTAAACATGCCTTATTTCTTAAAGACCCCTACGACTGTAATACTAATAAACAACCTTAATAACACGTATATCTTATAAATATAAGATATATAGCGGATATATTTTACAGTATACTCCTGGATACAGGAGTATTAGGAATTTCAACTGCTGGCTAAGGCTAAGTTAACGCTCTAATAAAAATCATAAAGAACCTTATAATTAAGCATTCCTCTAACCAAAGGACTATCACCTTTAGAGCTAGTACTGCGACTTTAACTGGTATTTTAAAGCTTTTAATGATTTTTGGCATAATACCTTTTTATGTGCTTAATAATGCTATTGTTACGTGGTGGGTTCGTCACGTAGTCGGTTGGAAGCAACCGTAAAGCTGTCATTAACGTTATCATAAAGGGGTCATCAAACGCACCTGTATATACTGTTATTAAGTTATATAGTCAAGTGCATTGTGTAAGGTTATTGTTATTGTTCACTAGCTATCAGATGAATCTGTCCTATATATGTGGGATCCGACATTGTGGATTATCCCGTAACAGCTATACTGTTTTTATATTTTATTACAAATATAGATAAAATAGGTGTTAAACTTAATAATCTTAAAAATCTTTTAATCTAAGGAGATAAAAAGGTACTTATTATTAGGAAATAGGGATATCCTTAGTAGACAGCTAGTTCTGAAGAACCTGCTATCTTTATGCTTTCTAAAGCCAAAATCCATTAACTTTATTACTAATTTAGTTATCTGTTAATCAACCGATTAAATAACCTTCTCGCCAGGGCTAGTAAAGAATTTAATAAGGCTAATATAGGGAAAATCACGTATGCTTGCCATTAATGCCAAATAAATGCAAAAGCTCTAAGCAGATTTAAGTTCACTTTTAAAGACAATCTTAAATTTAACTACAAGGTCCTTATTAATATTATGCAAATTAATAAGAAGCCGGTCCTATACATTATAGATTTAGCAATATTATTTTAAGCTGCCTGCTTTCTTAGACCCTAATAACAGAAAGCTTAAGATATCTAGAATGCCCTTAAAGAGTGCTAGATTAACATATATCTTAGACCCCTAGACTGGATAGTCTATAATGCCAGAAGGAATTTCGCTTTTAGCGAATTTAGGCATTTAGCTCAACTGTTATTAATTAATATTAACGAAGTTCCCGTTAAGGCTCACAATAGTATTAGAAAACTTAAGCGATATTATACCCCTCTTTGCAGAGCATATAATATTATTAAGACTAAAGCTAATGGTTTTCTCCTAAAAGAGCAAATGCTATAAATGGCTATTAAAGCAGTTAACGACTCTGCCGGTCTAAATGGCCTTATTCCTACCCTCTTAGTCTTTAGAACCTATTTAAGGATAATAAATAATTTCCCCCTAAGCTTTATAATTACCTAAAGAGCTAAGATACTTTAAAAAGTAACGGATAAAGCAAGGCACAGTCTTGTAAGGCACTAAGTCCACAATGCTCTTAACACCTATAACGGCCTAATAACCCTGCTTATACACACTCTTCCCTTAAATTCTAATATACAAGTTTATTATGAAAAAGGCGGATGGACTAGCCCTTATAAGCTTCTCTTAATAAAAGGAGAGACTTGTATTATTAAGATGCCTTATAGCCCTATAAAGTTTTAGTCTATAGTTATTAAACCGTATATAACCTTACTAAAGGTGGAATCTTCTTATAAGGAAGACCCGGTTTATAAGAAAGACCTGGTTTATAAGGAAGACCTAGTTTAAGGTAATAAAAATCACGAAAACCCCCCTAATAACCTAATAACTCTATTATAAAGAGGACGTAGAAGACCCTAGAAACAGCCTTAAGCAAAGGCTTTTCTTACTAAGAAAAAAAAAAGCCAATTTTCAACTTATAATTAACCTTTATACGCAAGGAAAAATTAATATACCCAGAGAACCTTTCAAACTCTCTAATAAAGCAGAGATTAATACTTTGCTAGTAAGGAATATGTTCGAATTTATAAAATTTAACCTGTAAAGGCATAGAGGCAAAAGACTCTTTAGCTTATGGATGGTAAGAGAAGTTAAAGGCAAGGCAACTAACTCCCTATATAAAAAGTCATAATATGTCATTTAAGGCCATAGCGACTATAGGAAAGAGGTTATTCTCATGCAGTCCCTAATAATTTAGAGAGCTAGTTAAAGGCTTATCATTGCCCTTAGTCCCTTATAAAAAAAGAAAGGCATTATGGTTTAGCTAAGGGATATTACCTAAGCATACATATAGTTACAGACAAAGCTTAATTGCATAATTCTTGTAAAGCTTCCCGCGCAGATTGCATACCTTTACCCACCAGACGTTATTATGGTTATAATTAAGCCACTATACGAAATAATAGAGGCTAGCACACATTAGTAGTTAACGTATTTTAATCATTATTATTAGAGACTACAGATAATAACCTCTATATATAACCCTTATCTTCTTATTTCTTCTAGCAAAAGCTCGTGTTTTAGAATTATTAGAATGCAGACTAATAATACCTTAGGACTTAGTAATGCTGAGTTTTTTAATTACAAAGAGGTTAAGTTGAAAAACGCCGAATTCCTTGCAAAGCCAAAAGAGAGGTTAATGATTTTAATACCATTAATGTTTAATAGTTGCATTTTAAGTAAAGTTCATAATAATACCTTCTTTTTGCAATAAAAGGCATAAGGAAGGAAGCTATTATAAGTTAATAACCTGACTAACCAAGCAAAATATATTAAACAGCAAGCATAAGGAGCATACATTGCTCTGATATGTTAACCTAAAGCATCTTATAATCTTTCTGTTACTACCTAAGTCTAATATGAAGGATCTGATAATGTTTTAAGGCTTAATAAAAGACTTTAATAGTAAATTAATAATTAAGACCATGGACTTTAATATATATCTCTCTTGCTAGAAAACGCCGCTCTTTATGTCTTTGTTAACGGTTCTTTTATAAATAATAAAGACCTTAGCTCTTAACTAGGCTATGTGATTATCCTAGGCAATAAAAGGAAGGATAATAATACCTCTGAATTCACCCTTAGAGGAAATATTATAACATACAGCTTAATAAAATCTAAAAGAGTTATAAGAAGTGCATTAGCTTCTGAGCTATATAGGATGGTTTAAGGTGTTAATATTGCCTATATAATAAGCACTACTTTGAATATTATTACCAACTAAATCAATAAGCCGAGAATTCTGATAATTATATGCACTAACTCTTTCTTATTATATAAGTATATTATTAAGCTAGGAACAATAAAGGAAAAGAGGCTAATAATTAATATTATAGCTTTACAGCAGTTATATAAGAGGAGGAAAGTAGCTAAGATACGCTAAATTAATAGTAATAATAATCCTGCAGATATAATAATAAAAGCTTTACTAAATAAAGCTTTTAAGACCTTTATAATAAAGAATAAAGCCTAAATCCATATGAAAGGATGGGTTAAAAGACCTGTCGCAAGAATTGCCATAAGAGCCGCTGCCAGAGCTGCTAAAGAATGAAAAAGTCCTAATTCCCTACCAAATTCAATAACAAATTAAGCGCCCGATAAAGAGTTTAAATTCGATGAATTTAAACGCGATTATAAGCGCCCAATTTGGTAGGATTAAACGCAGGAATTACACCCTTTAGCCCCCCCCCCCCACAACACTCTTTGCCTCTATAACCATTCGGCCTGGACTAACAAAAGTCATTTATTTAAAGGATGTTTTTTCGCTTTACTACTTATTTATTAATATCTGATTATTTGGGGCGTTTTATGCATTTTTTTTAAAGCAATTCCTCTTCTTCTTTAATAAAGAGAGAATTTGCGAGTATTACAATCGCTTGTATAAATAATAGAAGGAATATGCTGCATTAACCAGGAATTATAGGTTATATGCAGAATGCATGCACCCTAATTAGCTGGATTACAGGTCATGTGACCTGGGGCTGTAACGTGGCTATAATACCATACCTCCGCATTATAGCCTGCTTCTTCCCCTCTTATAGACATAGATGAATTAAATATTAAACCCCCCCCCTACATTTGTGCTGCAGCATACTTATAACCTGAGCGTTACCAACACTAAAGTTTATAATGCTATATACCTAATAGGCTGGATATTTTAGTTAATAAAACTAGTACTAGTAGCCTGCCCTAGCTTTATTATCTAAAAAGATATAAAGAAGACTAAGAAAGATTAAGTTATTATAAATGCCAGACCTCTTAATAATATTACTATACTAAATATATATCTATTGCCAGACTAAGGTAATATTATATAGAATACTTATAGTAAAAAGTAAAAATTAATTTTTAATATAATAGGCTTTTTTTACTAGCTTCTAGTATAAGAGAAACACTAGAATTATATAGTAGTGATTTCTAAAAGAGGGCTAGAGGCGTTACGAGTTACATTAATAAGGTATAAGAACTCGCTAGCTTTTATATAATAATTTATAGATTGCATTTTCTAACTATACTAAAGTTTTATTTATATTTATATTAATAATATTATTATCTTTTTTAACACTTTTAAGGATTATCTTAAATACCTTAAGATAGTCTTAAAGGTCCTAAAGGAAAACAAGGTATATATTACAGTAACTAAGTCTTTTATTAGATATTATTTAATCCAACTTCTTGGATTTATAGTTAATACTAACGGAATTATTAACACAAATAACAGAATCAAGTCATTTTAGTAAATAGAAATTCCTTATAATTTATTAACCTTAGAAACCTTTATTAGCATAGCAGGATTCCTAAGAGCAGGAATCCCTTAGTTTAACTTATAAATCTAATTATTATAAACCTAAAGGACAGCACTTATATATAAACTTTATAAATATAATAAGTTACTAGTAAGAGCTTTAAAGCAGGTATATAAGAGAAAGGCATAAGAAAAATCCTTTATTTCTATAAAAGATAAGAAAGTGGCCTTTAAAGCACTAAAAACCATGCTTTATAAGAAAATACTACTATAGCACTATAATTTAAAGCAACTATTATTCTTTAAGATTAATACTTATAAGGAAGGTTTTAGTCTATATGCTTTCTAACTATATAAGGAGTAAAATAAAAAAGCATACCTAGTAAGGATATTATAGCTATAAAACTTTACCTAATCCTTTTTCTCTCTTATTTAATATTTATAGCTAAGAAGCAGTATAGATTAACTAAGGCAGAAGTAGCTATAATTACTTAGGTAATATGAAAACTATAAAAAATAGCTTAATTTAACTGTTATCTAGTTAATATCCTAACTAATTATATACTTACTAAAGGAATTATTAAATATACCTCTTTAGCTATAATAGACCTTAATAAGGCTAACCTAAAATTAGCTAAAGTAGCGAATTATCTGTTATAGTTTAAATTATAAGTAACCTATATACTAGGAGTTCTTAATATTATACTAAATGCCTTATTATAACTTTTAGTAAAAGTTAGCTACTATAAGGCTATAAACTATAGTATATATAATAAATTAAATACTTATATATACTTTTGTTAGAACTATTAGGCAGTAGCTATAATAAATAACTTACTAAAGAAGGAGATATTAGCAGGGTATAAATTTAACCTATAATATTATTAGATAATTAAGAGTATTAAGCATTTCTAGTAAAAGTAGCTAAAGTAAGAATAGAACTAACTATAAATTCTACTTTATAGCTAGAACCTTATAAATAAGGGCCTACTTTATTATAAGAATATAAAAGGGCTTAAATAACTATACATTCTAAGCAGCTATATTAAAACTATACTAAGAACTATACATAATAACTATTACTACTTTAAAATTAGCAGAATAATAAAAGGTCTATATAGCGTTTATTTTTTAAAGATATCTAAGTAAATTTAGGAGTATATAGCATATTATATAACTTATTAGAAGAACTCCATCTTAAGAGATAAAGCAACTAGAGAAATAAGACCTTTATAGTTAAAACTAATGCCATTTTATATGATTTCTCTGGACTTTATTACTAATATACTAGAGATAGACTTAGTAAACACTATATAGGCTATAGAAGAATACTTAAAGTATAATTCCCTTTGCCTAGTAAACTGTTTATTTAGTAAGAGAACCCTTTTAATCCTAGGGAATATAATATACTTAGTATTTATATAAGCAAAACTGCTTTTTTAAGCTTTATATATTATAAACTAAGAACTACTAAGGTAAATAGTTAGTAATAGAAACCCTAAATTTATTTCTAAGGTTTAATAAGCAATATTTACTAAGCTAGGAGTTAAATTCCTAATAGTAACTACCTATTACTTATAAATAAATAGAGCAGCTAAACAGAAGAATTAGATAGTAATAATAGCTATTTACTATTATATTATAATAAATCTAATAGTACTATAGATATTAATCCTTCTAGCTTTATAGTATTATCTTAATAACACAGTGGCTATAGCTATTAACTAGTTGCCTAATAAGTTATTATATAGGCTTAAACCGCTAGACCTTATTAACCTTCTTTTAGAGTAAGTAATTTCTAACTTATAGCTAGGGGAAGAGGACTTAAAGGCACTTTATAAGCTTTATTAAAGAGAGGCTTAACTTATAATAACTACTACTGCTGCCTTATTTAAAATTAAATATAATTTCTAACATAACCTAGTAAATATTAATATTAGAGATATAGTATACTTATAACTATATAAAAAATACTAGCTTCTAGAAAAGCTAAAGAAGAAATAGTTACTATAAAAAGTAAGTCTATATAAGGTTCTTAAAAAGGTAAATCTGTTGTTATACTAACTTAAATTTTTATTAACCTTAAAGGTATATTTAGTAGTATTAATTGCATATATATAGAAACCATACTAAAGTAAAGATCCCTTTAGTAGAAAAAAAACACCCCCTTTACTAATTAATTTAGAAGAGAGTGGTAAAGCTAATTATTAAGAGATTAAGCAGATTATCTTATATAAGGTAAAAATCTACTATACTAAGGGATAAAGCCCTAAGGTAGCTTACCTTATAAGATAAAAAGAATATACTACTAAAGATAACTAGTAGATTAATAAAAGCAAGATAAAGGTAAATATATTAAAGTTAATAAATAAGTATTTAAAGGAGCATTTAATTAACTAGGATAAGGAGTATAAGAAGAAGGGGCTTATAAGGTAGGAATGCTAATAATGCCTTAAGATTAGCAGGATCTAATATCCTGCAGGACCCTATATAATTACTATAGCGGAAATACATAACCCTATTTTTCCTATAATACTACTTATAATTTTACTTTACTTTTTACTTAACCTCTTATTTATACCTTTTAATATAATAAATTTTCCTGTTTTTCTTTATTTTTTAACCTTTTATTTCTTAATTTTAACTATTATATACTTTAAGTTTTTATTTTATTTTATTTTATTTTTTAACTTTTATTACCCTTTCTTAAATAATTCTAATATATATTATAAGAGATACAGAGGATAAGTTTTATATAAAGGATTTTAATCCTAATATTTTAGTTAAGTTTTTACTATCTTATAAGAAAAAGTAAATAATAAAAACTAAATTAGTAAAGCTATCTTTAAAATAAAATAAGGTAAGAGTAACTAGGAATACTATTTCTATTTTTTATAACTAAATAGCTAAGGCTTTATAAGAAAATAAGTAAAGAGAAAAGGCATATACTAACTTAATAACTACTTATTAATACTATATAAAAACTATAGCTAAGGATAAGGATAAGGACTTTAGAGTAAATATAGACTATAAGAATAATATTTTTAATATTAATATATTTAGAGAGATGCTTAGCCCTAGAGGACAAATAGTAGTAAAGCACCTTTAAAATACAAAAAAAAGCAATATAATTATTAATACCCCTATAACTAAAAGGATCCCTATTAGTAGTTTAAGTTAAGATTCTATTCTAATTATATAAAAAATATAAAATAAATTAAAGGAACTAGACTTTAGTAAGCTAATTTACTATTTTAGTTATATAAATAAATACTATTAGCACTAAGAGATAGAGTTATTTACAGGAAGTAATATAGGACTAAAGCCTTTTAAAATATAATAATATTAGGCTAGAAATAGCATATAAAGCATAATAAATGCTATTTATACCTGCTCTAAAGATTTCATAGCCTAGGAAGTATAAATTAATAAAAACAGATTTTTTATTATAAAGATAAACCCTATATATACACTATAAATTAAAGTAATATAATAGATTTTCCTTACTAAGTAATTAATTCTAGTAGCTAATAATAATAGGCAGAAGAAAACTAAATGCCTAGTTAATACCCTAGTTATTTAGAATATTAAACATTATATTAAGCAGGTAGTAGTATATTTTCTTAATAGCAGATAGATAGATAACTAAGCCAGATTTAAAAACTAGTAACTAGGATTACTATTAAAAGAGAAAGTGCTTATAGCTAAATACTATAATAAGTTAAAAGGCATTAATAGCTTTATAGCTAGGGCCCTAGCTACTATAAGACAGGTTAATCTTTTAAGTATAGGTTTTTAATAGGTAATTATTAACGCTAGTAAAGAGCATAAAACTATAATTACTTAATAGAATACTAATATACTAAAGAAGAAATTAGCAGACTAAAGGAATCTAATTTAAGGTTTAGCTAAATATTATAAGCTAATAAGTAAAGTAGCAGCTAAAAAGACTATTTTAAAGAAGATAAAGTAAAGGTTAGCAGACTAAGCTACTAATATATAATTTAGTAAACTTAAAGATAAAACTAATATAGTTAAAGGGGATATTAAGGCCTATAAGAAGGCCTTTAATATAGTAAAGGCTAGTTTTAAGATTATTAAAAAGCAAATTACAATAACCTTAGCTAGAGTAATAAAACTAAAAAAAAAGACTAAAAATACAAAAACTATTAGGCCTACTCCTTAAACGCTTTTACTAGAATCTATAGCTAAAAAAATAACCTTACCTATAAGAAGTAAGAAGTTAACTAGCCTAGTTAAACTAAATTTACTAGCTAGTAAAAAAATAAGATTAGCTATAGGAGTAATAAAGGCAACTATATTAAATATAAGCTTAACTAAGTTATTACTAAAAAAGGCAAAATAAAAGATACATTCTAAAAATAGGCATAATATTAATAGTACCATAAAAAGGCAGAAAATAATAATAGAATTTATAACTAAAAACGCAGAATTAGCTAAGATATTAGATAAATAAGAGACCCTTATGTAGTAGCATAAGAACTAAAAATTTTACTAATATATTGCGCTATTTAATATTAGAAGCAGCCCCTAAAAAATTACATAGCTCTAGGCAGATTACTATTTAATTATAAAACATATAGCTTAGATTAAAGGTTTAGCTATGTTATAAAGGGCATTATAGTAAATAGATTAATTATAAAAAAAGTTATATCTAAAGGACTGTTGCTTTCTTTATAGTTACTATATTATATAGCTTAGATATAGGAAATTTTCACCTCTAGTAAGGATAAGATGGCATGGCTAGTAGCCGTCTTTTGCATAAAAGTAATAATACCTTAATAACCCTATAGAATTACTTTTAATATGCCTGGTTTAAATGCATAAAGGACCTTTATATATAAGGTTAAAAGTAAAGGATAACTTAAGATATCTAATACACCTTAAGGAAGGGCATAGGCTACCTTTCTTATATTTAAGAGAAAAGCCTCTCTTCTTATAATCTAACTCTTTTCCCTTTATATAGCTTCCCTTTATTAGTCTACTAGGTCTTTAAAGGTATAACGTTTTATTTTTAGTTTAACCTAAGTCTTTTCCACTCTTTTATGTAAGTTATGACTATAGTTTAAAGTTAGTAGCATTATTATAATATAACCACAACACTATAAATAAAAGAATTACTTATAATATAGCAATTTCCTAAAAGCATACAACTAGAGGTTACTAGTAATAATAGTTACTTTCTAATAAACTACTTATAGCTATAATAACATAAGTAAATAGAGACTTCTGCAATTTATATTTCTATTAACAGTTTATGGCATAATTTATAATGCTTATATAAATAAGAACTTCAAGAAGCAGATATCTAGATATAACCAGAATAGATCTAACTATAGTTAATAGGTTTATACTACCTAAATTGAATTTCCTTTTATTATAGTTTATTTTACTTAAACTAAAATGTTTATTTATCTTTAAATTTTATAAGTAGTTATTATTAGATTAATTACTACTATTAAGCAACGTTTCCGGCAGATTAAACGCAACCAGACTAATATAAGGAGGATACTTTATAAATTAAATTACTTTCTTTTATAAATAAAAGTTTTTCTTTATTAATACTAGCTTAAATAAATCTAGAAAATAACCAGGATAGTTATCTTTAAAGGAAGGGCACTTATTATAGGATAATCTATAATGTTAGATCCCTACCTATATAGGACGGATTCGTTATATAGCTAGTAAGACTTAATAATAATAACAATATATACAGAATGCACTTAACTATATAACTTAATAATAGTATATATAGGTGCGTTTAATAACCCTTTTATAATAACGTTAATAACAGCTCCACGGTTGCTTCCAACTGACAACGTAACGATACCACCACGTAACATATATATAATAGTATTCTAAGGTATAAAGGCCTTACTATAAGAGATATAAAGAGAGAGTAGTATGAGAGCTATATATTTAAGTAGTATATTAATAGTAACCCTATTTAATAATATAGTATTTAAGAGTTTAAAGCAAGCTAGTAGCAAGAAGACCTTTCTAGTTATATATCTAAGTAATATAAGAACTATACATTTAAGTAGTATATTAATAGTAACCCTATTTAATAATATAGTATTTAAGAATTTAGAGCAAGCTAGTAGTAAGAAGACCTCCCTAGCTATACGTTTAAGCAGTATAAGAGCTATATATTTAAGTAGTATATTAATAGTAACCCTATTTAATAATATAGTATTTAAGAGTTTAAAGCAAGCTAGTAGCAAGAAGACCTCTCTAGCTATACATTTAAGCAGTATAAGAGCTATATATTTAAG
>AFQZ01000972.1:0-19905 GCA_000222935.2 Aciculosporium take MAFF-241224
GTTGTGATGTTGTGATGTTGTGATGTTGTAATGTTGTGATGTTATGATGTTGTAATGTTGTGATGTTGTAATATTATGATGTTGTGATGTTGTGATGTTGTGATGTTGTGATATTGTGATGTTGTGATGTTATGATGTTATGATGTTGTGATGTTGTGATGTTGTGATGTTGTGATGTTGTGATGTTGTGATATTGTGATGTTGTAATGTTATAATGTTATGATGTTGTGATGTTGTGATGTTGTGATGTTATAATGTTGTGATGTTGTAATGTTGTGATGTTGTAATGTTGTGATGTTGTAATGTTGTGATGTTGTAATGTTGTGATGTTATAATGTTGTAATATTGTAATGTTGTAATGGGGACCCATTCTAGCTCATGTTTGCCCCGTTCTCTCACGTGACCCCATTTCCTTCCCAACACAAGTACCTAATGTACATGGACGTGTGGAGCGTGCATCGCCCCGCTCAATTTGTTGGGAGGGAATGGAGAAGATAAGCAGGAGAATGGCATCAAGCGGGATGGTGTTAAGCCGGGAGGGCATTTTCAAGAAGCGCACTAGCTGCAGCCTAGCCTTGATGTTGTGTCCAAGGGCGGCAAGGGGTGTGCGGATGATAAAGTGGAGCACGGGGGTTGTTGGGCTTGTGCGGCGGTGGAGGCCGACATGCATGTGTGCGTGAGATGTGGCCACAGTGTGTGTTTGAGCTTGCGCCTGAGGCAGCTTTGCAGGCAGGCTGCAGGAAAGCAATGGAGAACGGTTTTTGGCCGCTTTGCACCATGGCGCCCTTTCTAGACAGAGATGATTTTTTTTTTCGGGCTCGTCCTGCATCGACAGCCTCGCATCACTTGCACGGTCGGCAATCACACAAGGCACCGGTTGCTGTTTTTGATGTCCATCTGTGTACATGCTGTTGTATACTTTTCATCGTCATCGTACGCCGAGGTTGGGGGCAAGCCCCTCCCTTGGTGTGTGTGTTCCCGGGGCACTGGACGGGGTGGACCCCTGGCCGCCTCGCCCGACCCAACCCATTTGAATTACAGAATGCACCCCACCCGTGCGTGGCCTTTTTTTTTTTTTCCTGCGGCAGGTCCACGAGTAGGAGCGACGGGCTAGTCTTCGGGTGGGGATCTACTTGCCTGATACGGACAGAAACAAAAAAAGTTGTTGGGGAAAGGGGTTGTTGGCCAACGGTGGGATTGCACAACCACAACGCCCACGCCTCGGCAAAAGTGTGAGCATCCTCGGAGAGCATCTACTTGTGAAGACTGTGTACGCAGGAGATGCTTCCGTCTTTTATATAGAACGAGGGGCATGTTTTTTTTTTTTTTCTTCTCTTTGACGAGGAAAGAGGAAGAGATTCTCTGTCGTGCATTGTTGCGCCCATGTGCTTGGGGGGTTCTGAAAGTGATGCCGCGTGTCTAAAGACGTTTGTATTTTCTGGCCAGGTCCGCAGAGGGGTTGGCTCTTGGTAGGAGCTGTAAGCAAGTTCCCGAGGTGCTGTGAACATGTTTTAAAAAAAATAATAATAATAAAAGACGTGAATTGTCAACCCATACCAAACGCAGGCATGTGTAGTCGATTCCAGAAAAGGCACATGCACACGCCTCGGTGCTTGCATGTTGTGCAAGGGACGTTTCCAAACCTTTTTGACCTTTTTTTGCCTCCTCGACCCGCCTCCGCCCCAACCGTCGTCCCCAGCAGCTCTGACACGCCACGCTGCTCTTTCTTCCCACGCACCAGCACCGTTTCCTTTCTCTGCCCTCGATTCCTTTATTAATCCTTTTTTTTCTCGCCCCTGCTGTCGAGTACTTCTTCTTCTGCCTCTACCCTTCTTCATACGCATTTACTTTTGCATCCCAGAGTGGCCGTCCCGTTCTTGTCCGTGCATTTCGTGCATTTGCTGCTGCCTCAACAACGCATACATTGTTCAGGCCAGGGCGCTGGTTCATCACCTCGGTGTGAGGTCTTGACGTCTTCACACAACAAACACGACGCGCCTTGCCCAAGGGGCAACAACGTTCCCGGCGAATATGTCGACCCCAGCTCCGGCCGTCCAGGCCGAGGCCTTTCCCGATGGCACCACCGATTACGTGCCTCTGCGCTCGCAGAAAGTCGACCTCAGCTCCAAGGTGCACATTTCAGACATGCCCATGACCTGGTCAAACTGGCATAAGCACGTCAACTGGCTCAATACGACGTTTATCATCTTTGTGCCGCTGGCCGGCTTCATCTCAGCCTACTGGGTGCCTCTTCGATTGTACACGGCCATCTTTGCGGTTGTATACTACTTCAACGCTGGTCTTGGCATTACGGCCGGTGTGTATATTTCCTTTTTTTTTTTTTTTTTTTTTTCTTTTCGACATGGGAACTACCGGAGTCGGATCCTTCACTTTTGTTTCTGCCCCCGTGACTGGACTAACCTGTTTTTTTTTTCTCCCTCAAGGCTACCACCGTCTTTGGTCTCACACCTCGTACCGAGCTAGCTTGCCCCTCAAGATCTATCTGGCTGCCGTTGGTGCCGGTGCCGTGGAAGGTTCCATTCGCTGGTGGTCGCGTGGCCACCGAGCTCATCACCGATACACCGACACCGAGAAGGATCCCTACTCTGTTCGCAAGGGCCTGCTCTACTCCCACCTGGGATGGATGGTGCTGAAGCAGAATCCCAAGCGTGCTGGGCGCACCGACATCGCCGATCTCAACGAGGACCCCGTCGTCGTCTGGCAACACCAGAACTACCTGAAATGTGTCATTTTCATGGGTCTCGTCTTCCCTACCCTCTTTTGCGGTCTCGTGTTCAACGACTGGTTGGGTGGCTTCGTTTACGCCGGTATTCTGCGCATCTGCTTCATTCAGCAGGCTACTTTCTGCGTCAACTCTCTTGCTCACTGGCTCGGTGATCAGCCTTTTGACGACCGCAATTCTCCCCGTGACCACTTCATCACGGCCCTCGTTACCCTCGGTGAGGGCTACCACAACTTCCACCACGAGTTTCCCTCCGACTACCGAAATGCCATTGAGTGGTGGCAGTACGATCCCACCAAGTGGGCCATCTATGCCTGGAAGACGCTGGGGCTCGCCTATGACCTGAAGGAGTTCCGTGCCAACGAAATCGAAAAGGGCCGTGTCCAGCAGCTGCAGAAGAAGCTTGACCAGAAGCGTGCCACCCTCGACTGGGGTACCCCTCTTGAACAGCTGCCCGTCATTGGCTGGGACGACTTTGTTGCCGAGTCAAAGAATGGCAAGGCCCTGGTTGCCATTGCGGGCGTGATCCACGACGTGACCCATTTCATCAAGGACCATCCCGGTGGCAAGGCTCTCATTTCCGCGGCCATTGGCAAGGATGCCACGTCCATCTTCAACGGAGGCGTATACCTGCATTCCAACGCTGCTCACAACCTGCTCTCCACGATGCGTGTCGGCGTTCTCCGTGGTGGCTGCGAAGTAGAGATCTGGAAACGTGCTCAGTTTGAGAACAAGGATGTCACCTATATGACGGACTCGGCCGGCCAGCGCATCGTTCGTGCCGGCTCCCAAGTCACCAAGGTCGTCGCGCCCGTGGCCAGCGCGGATGCCGCCTAGTCGTCTTCACCATGGGGTCGAGAATAACGTGCCACATGATCCGTCACTTTTTGATTTTGTAATTGAGCGTGTTCATAATAAGGGGGGTGAAGACTGGAAAGAAGTTTGCATCACGGATTTGAGAATCAACGAATTGAGCTGAGCATCTCTACATGACGAGAATGGCGTTTTGGGCAAGTCGAATTAAACTGGCTGGCCGGTGGGCCTTGAGACGGGAGCACAAGCTCCCGCCGCGAAACGGAGAAGGGAAAAAAAAAAAACCGCCTTTTTTTCTCATTAGGAAAAATCTTTTTTGTTATTACGTAGACATACTTGGTGAATGCAGAGTGCGATCTCGAATGCTTTCGCCCCGCTGTAAAGGACGTTTTGACCAAGTCGGCATGTTGTCTACTACCATGGTGAATGTTTTGTGAGTCATGTATATTGTTTGACGTGGACATGACAAACAAGGCTCGCCCAAGAGGACGCTTGCCAATTGCCCTTTGGTGGCACTTGAGTTGAATTGGCTACCCAGTAGGTATTGCGGCCGTGACTTTGATTTACCCCCTGGCATCTCCTGTGCGGACATATTCTGTGCCTGCTGCTCAACGAGACACTCGTCGGCACGGAGCTCATGTGCTGTGCTGATTGTCCAGGCCTCGTCTCAAATTCACACTTCTGGTATGCCGTATCCACGCCATCCTTGGAAATCGTGTCGGACATGATCATCCGGATGGATTTCTCGTTGAGCCCCATATCGTACAGGTAGTATCTACATGATGTGCGTATTCTATGTAGGTGGTCTTGTTCTCAGAAGCCACCGTGCGCATGACAGAAAAAAGAAGCAAAGACGAGCTGGGGCAAAAGTGTAAGGCTCTATCCCATGTATTCACATAATTTTGGTTAAAAAAAAAAAAGAAGATGACAAGACAATCACAGAAATAGAGAGGGAGGGGGGGGCGGGAAGATGACAGAAATGGATGAAGACGAAAATAAAAAGTTCAAAAATAAAAATAAAAATAAAATGTGAAAAAAAAGTGAAAAAAAAATAAAAAAAATAAACCCCATGGTTCGACTTGGAAATAAAATGGCCGAACCCTCACGGCACCGCCATCGGCGCCTTGACAATAACTAGCTCGGAACTCTTCGCCCACACACCATCGGGCGTCTGCCTGTAGAGGACGAGCTTCCCGTCGTCGCCCGTGCTACCGAGGATGTGGCCGTCGTCGTCGAAGCCGATCCTCCAGACGGGGGTGCGGTGGCTGTCGAGGCGGGAGACTTCCCGGTGGGTGTGGTGGACTTGGCCCTGCTGGCCGGACCACTGTCTGTTGTCGCGGCGGGCGCCGCTCTTGGCGAGGCTGGCGCTCAGGGAGGAAGGGTGGTGCGTGTGCGGGTGCTTGTCCGGGGGGGGGTGGTGGGCTGTCGCGAGGGAGCCGGGGTCGTCCGTTTTTGCGTCCCTTGCGTGGGCGGGGGTCTGCTGGGAATGACGGTGTCGCGGCGGTTTGAGCAGCTCGTCTGCGGACCAGGATCTGGGCCCGGCGTGGGCGCTTGCATGGTCGTCGGCGCCGTCGTCGGCGCCGTCGGCCTCGGCTTGGTCGTCGTCGTCGTCGTCGTCGTCGTCGTCGTCGTCCGCCGCGGCAGCAGCAGCCGCCCTGTTGTTCTCGGGCGCAAGGGGGGTGTCGATGCGAAAGACGCGCGCGTACCCGTCCTGGCAGGCCGTGGCGACGGTGTCGTACCCGCGTATGTTCCCCGGCGCCCAGGCGATGTCGCGGACGAGCCCCCTGTGGCCGGACAGCTCGGCGGCGAGATAGAACTCGCGCTGGGTCTGGGCCACGCCGTACGAGGCGGTGACGACGTCGCGCGAGCGGTAGACGCGCACGGTGTCCATGGCGGCGGCGACGAGCCCGAGGGCGTCGACGGCGACGCCGGCGCGGAGCGCGGCGTAGCACGGCTCCGGATTGGGATCGAAGCGCACCTTGAAGGAGACCTCCTCGCCGCGGGCGGGCTTGGCGCAGACGGAGAAGTCGTCGACGGAGCCGTACTCGGACAGGTTCTCGGGCTGGTCGTTCTCGTACACGGTCAGGCGGCCGTCGGCCGTCAGCAGCGCGAGGTACGTCTGGCGGGTCGTCTCGTTGTGCTTCATGGAGAAGGAGCGGTAGGGCGCGCGCGGGGACCGGGTGTCGAAGGCGGGGCGGCCGGCCGCCCCGCCGGCGCGTCCCGAGCAGAAGCGCCGGCCGGGGGCCGCGGCGGGGTCCTCGGCCCAGAGGCGGAACCAGCCCTCCGTGCCGAGGGAGGCGAGCAGGTTCGGGTAGATGGTCGCGGGGAGCCACTGGAGCTCGAGGACGTCGCTGCCGTGGGCGGTCCAGGTGTCGCAGAGGCGCCAGGTGCCATCGCGGTGGCGGTTGAAGACGCGGATCTTGCCGTCGACGGAGCCGGTCGCGCAGCGGTCGCCGTAGGTGTTGAAGCAGATGGCCTGGACGAGGTCTCTGTGGGGGTGCTGGAGGTTGAGGTCGAAGGCTTGGGGGTCGGAGAGGGAGATGGGCGGGGAGGGGGTGGTGCCGGGGGCGGCCATTGTGGGGGAAGGGGGGGGCGCCGCGTCTCTCTTTTCCTTCTTCTCTTCTTTCTTTTTTCCTTTTTTTTTCCTTTTTCCAAGGTGGCGCCGGTGCGTGACCGGGGGTGGATGTAGCAGGCGGGACCGATGACTCGGATGAGAAAGATTCTTGTGCCTCTATTCGGACGGGTCGCCGAACGTACATGATAAGATGAGGGGAGGTCCAATCTGGGTGGGGAGCCAGCAGAATGTACTGGGTACCTCTTAAAGTACTGGCTACTTCCTTACTTGGGTACCTAGGTAGGTCCTTGACGTACTAGCTACATACCTAAGTAGCTACTGCCGCACGCCGATCCTCCCATGTAACCTACCTTAAGTTAGGTAGGTAGGTATGTTGTACGTACATGCAGATGTACCGCGACCCCACTCTGCTTCCCCAACGCCGTCACCATCGTCGGCTTGCTTCTTTCTTGCAACGCCTCGAGCGCGTCTCGCGACTTCGCAACGCAAACACCATGGCGCATCTCACCAATCCCCTCGCCACCACCTCCCAGCTCTACCAGCACCACTCGTCCCCCCTGCCGCCAGACATCCACGATGCCGTCTTCATCGCGACGCAATGCCTCACGCAGGCTGCTGGCCAGCTCCTCGAGCTGCCCCAGTCCGTCACCGCGCAAGCAAACGTCATTCTCGCGCGGTTCTGGCTCGTAACCTCACCAATGGAACACGAGTTTAGTGTACGGAGAGAAAAAAAGAAAAAAAAAAAAAAAATTACCCCAGATCGCATGACAGAAAGAAAGTCTAAACTAACCGCCTTGCTTCTTTTTTTTTTTTTTTTTTTTTGCAAGGACGCCTCCGCCGCAGCCATCTACCTCGTTGCAAAAGTCGGCCCCATCCCCCGCTCCACTCGCGACGTATACAACGTCTACGCCTACCTTCTCTCGCGCGACTCGACCCTCTTCAGGACGGGCTCCCGCTCTTCGGAGCCGCCCCCGCCAGACGACGCCCGGCCCTGCTACCGCAGCGAAGGCGACTACTCTGCCTTCCGGACGCGACTCCTCGCCCTCGAGGCCCGCATCCTCTACGGCCTCTCCTTCGACACGCACGTGTCGCTCCCGCACGCGCTGGCCATCACGTACCTCCAGACGCTCGACTTCTTCTCCCAGCCCAGCTCGAGCGTGTCGCGCCGGAGCATGCAGTACCTCAACACCGCGTTGCTCTCCCCGCAGATGCTCTACCTGACGCACCAGCCGCATGCGCTCGCCACGGCGGCCATCTACAATGCCGCGAGGGACCTCGGCGCCAAGATGCCCGGCTGCGAGTGGTGGGAGGTCTTTGACGTGGATAGAGAGGAGCTGGGCTTTCTCGTCGTCGGCATGAGGAGCGTGGAGGGCTGCACGCGACAGCGGAGGGCCGAGCTGCCGGATTTGCTGGAGCGGGTGCCGACGAGGTGTTCGGTGCAGCTTGAATTGGAGAAGAGGCGTGTGCTGGTGCTGTACAGGGGCGTCTTGGGAAAGATGAGGCTGGATGTGGAGGAGGATGAGGTGATGAGGATGATGGACGGCAAGGAGGCGAAGTAGCCTGTTTTCTTATGCAAACCACCGGATGGGGAGGGGACCAGAGTCGCCGAGCAACGGGGTTTGAGGTCATTGTCAGAGATATCCCCCCCCCCCCCCCTTGGATGTGTGATGATGGCAAGTTTACGCCTTCTTTTTCTTTTTCTTCTCTATTTATGGGCTCTTCTTTCTCCCCGTTGGAGACTACCAGTGGGTAGGTGGCACCTAGCCCCAGTCCAACAACACAGCATGCCACATGACGTCGTAAAAAAAATGAAATGAAAAGAAGAGAGGAGAGGAGAGGAGAAGGGGTGGCGTCTACCACCCGTGTCTTTAGCGTGATGACGCATAAAAGTGAAGAAAGAAAGAAAGAAAGAAAGAAAGAAAGAAAGAAAGAAAGAGAGAAAGAAAGAAAGAGTGTAAAAGTGGGGGGGAGAGGGGGTGAAGAGGAGAGAAAAAAAAAAAAGGCCATCCACATGACAGGATTCTGACACGCAACAACATGGTCCATCTTGCTAACAAAGCCAAAAGCAGGCCCATGCCGAGGGAGTCAAACGTCCGTCTCTACCTATACGTGCAGGTGCCGACCCCCTCCGACCAGCCGAGCAGCCGATTCGCAACATCGCTCGCGTAGCAGCGCGTGGCGATCCCGTCCTGCAGCAGGCCGCTCGCCGCCACAGACCCAGAGTTGTACATGCGCGCGGCCCTGTAGTAGCGGGCATCGCCGTCGCCCGCCTCGGCGAGGATCTGCTCGAGGCCGTAGCCCGAGGAGGTGCCGGTGGTGCCGTCCTTGACCATGCCGAGGATCTGGTCCCCGGGGCAGGGGTTTACGCCGTAGCAGGAGTGCGCGCCGTTGTGCGACTGCATGAGGCCCGGGTTTGTGACGCCGTTGGCGGTGGTGGGGGCGCGGACGCAGCCGGCGGATTCCTGCATGAGGATGGCGAGGACGAAGCGGGGGTCTACGCCCGAGGAGCGGGCGACGGACTGGATGGCGGATCTGAGGGCGGCGTTTTCCTCGTCCGAGTTGTTGGGTTGGTCGAAGGCGGTGCAGGAGTTGTGGATGGTGTCGGCGAGGTTGGCGGTCCACATGGATTCGAAGTCGACCCATTGGGATTGCCGGGGCCAGCCCTGGGAGGGGTCGCCGGTGCCGCTGAAGGTGCCGAGGTAGGACTTGCCGGGGCTGAGGGCGGGGGGGGCTTTGGGGCCGGGGCCGGGGCTGGGGCCGGGGTTTTGCGCCGGCTCGGGTGCCGTCCCGGGGTTGGTCTGGAAGGGGGTGGTGTCCAGGGGCGGAGCGGGCGTGGGCTGGGCCGTCGGCGTCCAGGTTGAAGCTGAAGACGAAGCGGAAGTTGAAGTGGTCGAGGTCCAGGTCCAAGGCTGAATCCGCGTCAGAGTCTGCGTCTGCGTCGTCCGCATCGTCACCACCGTCGTCGAAGCACCAGGAGCAGGCAGAGGAGTCGACTCCTCGGGCGCATCCGCCGCCTCGATGCCGCAAGAGCCGCCCGAGCACACGCATTTCGTCCCATCAGACACCCGCATCCAGGCCGTCGCGCCGTCATGGTTGCAAATGGCGAACCGGGTGCTGCCGTTGCACACCAGCGCCCCGAGGTCGCATCCGGCGCGGCGGAAGAGACCCTTTCCGGCGGGGTATGCTGCGGCGGAGGCCACCAAGGAGAGGAGGAGGGGCGTCGTCTTCATCTTGGGGAGGGGGATGGGAAACTGAAAAGAGGGTGGAACTATCTCAAGAATGGACGAGAAAGACGGTGTGTGTCTCTGCCTTTGTATGCAGGTAGATGTTCTCTCTTTCCACACCAATGTGCGTATCAACAAATAGATGGACGTCGAGATGGGAATACGCAGAAAGCAGGCAAGAGAGAAGGTGTATCAAGAACGCGTAAGAAGTAGAAGGGATGCCGCGCAGCGGTCAGCGAATGAGCGAATGCGTGTATGAACAAATGAATGAATGTGACGCAGAGAAACAACAAGGTCGATGGATCCGTCGTCGAGACGTAGAGCAAGAAGGGCAGCGAACCTGCGCAGGAAGCAGAAATACGCCTTCTGAGCTCAGAGTGAACAAGGAATGAAGGGGGACCGCACCGCCGGGGCACCCTGCAGACAAGCAAACGCTTCTTGCTGATTCTCACAAGAGAGTGAGTGAGGCGAGAATCACAAGACAGCAAAGGGGGCGAGGCCGAAAAGGGGCGGGCCCCCAGCCCTTTTTCTACATGATGACACGGGTGCACAGAACACATGGCGATGATGCAGCCCGCATCGCAAACAATGACGCCCGCTGATTAATTGGTTGGTTGGTTCACGGCTCGAGGGCTGTTGAAGAGGGAAGACGGATTGCCTGCCAACGGTTTTGAAAAGTTGAAACACCGGACGGAATGCTGCGACCCCCTTTTGCCGGACTGGGAACGCGGCTTGGCGCAACGTCTCTTGCTGTTTTGGGCCGAGACCGTGGTTGGGTTGGGCCAATGAGCGGGGGAGGATGGCTCGGCTGTGTCTGAGGTTTTTTTTTTTTGCGTGGCACGCTTTGCGGACGCGCTTGGCAACGGGGAGATGGACGGGCCGGTCAAGATGACTAGGTGGGAGTGAATTCTTGGACACATGCCCGTCCCTCGCTTGCGTGTTTGTGCCAGGCCGAGGACTCATCTCGCTCGCTGAAGCGGGTTGGTGACACCGACACCGACACGGACGTGAGATGAAATTCATGTCGGCGGGAGGTCGTTGGTTTGCTCACGCTCACAGCTGGCAGGTGGAGGAGGAGGTGGAGGTGGAGGAGGAGGAGGAGGAGGAGGACCAGCGGACATGTTCCAATGAATAACGGCCTGGTGGCCAAGGTGGGGACGAAACTTGACATAAAACGTCGGGTCCATACCAACGGAGCGGATGATGGAATCATGGATGGATGGAATCATGGATGGATGGATTCAAGCAAGGTTGGCTTCCCCCTTCCCGCCGCCACCCCGGGTTCTGGAACTGTCACGTCGCCGACAATCAGATGGTCAGGGGGTTTGATGGGCACGTGCAGTGCATTGGCGAGCTGGCCGGGGGCCAATGGGGAGCCGTCCTGGAGGGGTACCTGGAGAGTGGTACGACTGCCGTGGTAGGTTAGGTACCTGCTTCGGCCAGCTCCGATCTTGACAGGCGCATGCAAGGCCTGACCCTGGGTACTAGGGCAAACCAAGCCCTAACGCTCAGCGTGATGACGAATCACAGTTGAGCCGTGATCGCCTGGGCCCACACACGTGACGGCGTGCGACAAAATGCCCATGGCGCGCCATCCAGATCTCCCGCGACATGGCGCCCACGACCCCCCCTTGTAATCTCATCTTTTGAGCTTGGACGCCGTTGCTTCGACGCGCTGCTCGTCCGCACCAAGCCGGCCTGCTGCGCTGTCCAGACGTACATGCACAGTGCCTCGGGGCCAGGCGCGAGACGTGCCCCGCGAGGGCCGCGTGCGGGCCGGCAAGTTATCCGTGATGACGATGAGGATGGCGATGACCACGGTCGGTGGGTGACGTGATACTAACAAACGTGGTAAGGCAAGTCACGTGACCATCCGCAAACAGCCTTTCCTACCTAGTCTGGACTGCGACCACGCGGCCGGCCACCTCCGAGGCTCCATCAGTGGCGAGATTCCGTAACCAGGTGACATGGCAGCCAGCCAGCTGAACGACTCCCATCACAGACCGACCCCCATCACAGACCGACCAGACAGCCGCCGTCGATCCATCATCACGAAAGGCGGTTTTGATTCCGCATCCCTCCTCTGCGACACTGTCTAGAAAACAGAGCCCGTCTTCAATCTCTGCCAGCACTCTCCATTTCGGGCGTCCCGTCCCCGAGTCACCCCGTGTCCGCACCGCACCGCACCGCGCAGTGACATCTGCCCAGTTGCTGCAGCCTGCCACCCCGCCATATCTCTGTCTGATTGATTCGCATCCGTCCATCCGTCCGCACCTGCCTCGCGGTACAACGTACGCAAGCCATCTCGACGACCAGAAAAAGGAGACAAAGACAAAGACAAAGACAAAGACGAGAACATGCCCGTCAACCACGTGGTGCTCGCCTCCGGCGCCGTCGTAGCCGTCTCCGTGGCCATCACAACCGCCATGGCCATGTACGAGAACCCCGAGCTGCGGCGCTACGCCGACGACATCCGACGCCGCATAGCCATGGCGCTGCACTCCCTCGGCAACGGCATTAGCCCGCCCGAGCGCGCCCCCGTCTTCAACAGGCCCGAGGATGCCGAGGGCTTCAGGCAGTCGAGCCGCGGGACGGGGGCCGGGCCGGGCGTCGACGCCGACGAGGAGACTCGTCGGAGGCAGCGCGAGGAACTCATGTACTGGAATGCGGTGCGCCTGCAGAAGAAGGAGGACGAGGAGGAGACGACCAGGATGACGTCTGCCGGATTGCCGACACAGCATCGCTCGTCGTCGCCCGCGCAGGAAGCAACTTTTGATGATATCCTCCGCGGGGGCGCGGGACTGCGCCACCGCAGCGGGCTCGCTTCCATTGTGTACGCGAACCCGTTTGCTGACGAGAACTTTATCGACGCCGAGGAGGTCCCCGACTTGCTGCCGGCCGCGGAAAACGTCGCCAGGAAGGAAGACGACATGTCGGATATCTACAGCGCGACGACCCGCGAAACCGACGATGCCCGCTCCCGCACACTCGATGGCAGCTCGCCGGCCTTGATTGCGCTCTCCCCGTCTCCTCTTTCCCCGTCTCCTCCTGCCCCGTCCGATGAGAACGTGACGGCCGGGCAGCTAGACGGAGACGGCCACGGCCACGGCCACGGCCACGAGGAGGAGGAGTCGGCGTACGCCTCCATCCAGGCGTGGGCGCACGACTCGAGCCGCAGCTTCTACTCTGCCTTTTCGGGCGCGCCTGCGCCGGCGCCGGCGTCCGTCTCGGGGACCGAGGCCGTGACAGACGGCATGACAGATGGGCAGTTGACTCCCACGGACTCGGTGTCCGTCATTGGTGCGAGCGAGGGGGCTGAGACGGGGCGGGAGGCGCAGCCGCCGTTTGACGTGCTGAGCGAGAGTGAGGGGATGCTCACGCCCGCGAGTTGGTCGGATGTGGGGAGTGTGATGAGCGAGAGCGAGGCGTATGGTGGTGGTCAGTATGCGTAGCTGTGTGCCTTGTGCAGCACGTGGGCGGGAACTGTGCCGTGGCGATGGGATGGTTCATGTATTTTCGTCTGGGCTACGAGTAGAGGGTGGCCCGGGAGGAGTTTGGTCTGGCGCTTGGGTGATTGGATCTCCATCTCGGTCGTCGGCTGTTTTTCCTTTTGTCTTCTTTCCCTTTTGTCTTTTACTCGGGCCGTGGAAACGGGGGCCCATCTGCGCGATTGGTCGCTGATTCTTCTCGAATCCATCGTTTGTTAAGCCAGCGACAAGCACCCATGACAACAGAAGAGCGCGTCACATGTTTGACAAAAAAAAAAGCATCTTCTACGTCGTGTGTGACTAAAGAAACCGGTTGAACCCCCGCCCCTCTTTGCACCGCACCCAATGCCACGCTCCCGCCACCATGATATTCAAGAAAGGAAAGGAGAAGAAGGAAAGAAGGTGGATGAAAGACGACTCCATCTACCTGTCCTCCAGAGAAGCAGCAGCATCCCTGGGACCTCGGGGCAGAAAGGCGGGACTCTTCGCCAGGAGCAGTGTCCAAAGCTTGCTCACAAAGTGACCGCGCAGCTCATCCCCATCATCTACTCGAGACTGGTGCTCAAACTTGACAACGTGCTGCACCATGATCCAATCGGGGGCACAACAGGGATGCCATGGCACGATGGGAAACAAACACTATGCACAAGAGCAGGGATCCTCCTCCCTGAGATGCTCCACATACTCTCGATACAGCCGACACGGCGTCGACCCCGTCAGGTCGTGCCAAAACTTGCGCTCATGATACTTGCCCACGCGCAGCTTCTCGTTGACCCTCCTCACGAAGCCGTGGCCGAACTTGTGCTCGAGCCAGTCGAGGAAGTAGGCCGTGTGCTGGTATCCGTCATCCCACTTGTCCCTCACCTCGCGCTTCCAGTGCGGGGGCTCGAGGCCGCAGCGCAGGCGGACCCAGTCGGCGATGCCCTCGATCAGGCCCCCGGGGCAGGTGCCCTCGGCGTTCCACTGCAGGCAGTGGACGAGCTCGTGGGTGAGGACGCCGGTGATTTCCGAGGCGGCGCGGGCGCGGGGCGTGTTCTTGATGTGGCTCAGGGCGAAATGGATCTCCTTGTGGTCGTCGTCGAGGTCGATGCCCGTGGTGTAGGCCACGCCGCACATGTGGCGGAGGATGAGGGTGACGGAGCGGGTGGGCGGCGGGGTGGTGGTGGGATCCGAGGGGGAGCGGTAGAGGAGGCCGAGGACGTCGGCGATGGCCTTGGTGAGCGTCCGGGCCGGGTGGATGGAGGTGAGGAAGAGGTCGGTCGCCTTGTCGGTGACGTCTCCGAACTGGAGGCGGAGTTTGGGGTGGGGGAAGGCGTGGCAGGAGGGCGATGAATGTGACGACGAGGCTTCCTGTTCCTCTTGTTGTTGGTCGTGGCCGTGGTCGTGGTCGTGGCCGTGGTCGTGGTCGTGGTCATGCTCGGGAGGCTGGTGTTTTTTTGGTTCATCCTCGGATGAGGGGGGGATGGCGATTTGTTTTTGCACAGCGGGCGACATGGCGATGGGGCGTGGTTCAACGACGAGGACGACGACGAGGACGACGACGACGATGAGGACGACGACGAGAGAGATGGACGAGGACAGGTGTCGATGGACGCACACCTTACCTGGTGGACGACGGAGCAGGGCGGCACTCGACGGGCGACATACGTGGCAACTTGGGCGGGATGGGATCCCTGGACGGAACGGCGGGGGGCCGCGACTGATGCTCGGTAGTTGCAGGTGGACGGACAGGCCTTGGGGGCTCGCAACTGCCCTGGGCCTGCCCCGGACGGCCCCGCTCTCACGCCCTGCAGAGACGCTGACCCTGGACGGGTGCGGTGGCCAGGCCCTGTCGAGCGGCCACAGCCAATCGAGTTTTCTTTTCCCTCGCCCAGGGCAACTGAAAGCCCAGGCAAGGCGCGGCCGGAAGAGCAAAGGCGAAAACAACAAACGCCCGGGCCACCAGACCGGCCCGTATCCAACCATCATCATCACCCGACAGACAGACAGATATCTGCCTGCCTGCCATCCATCCGTTGCCGAGTTGGCTCTGCATCTCCTTTTTTTTTTATTTTTTTCTTTTTTTTTCTGCCCTCCTTTCGACTCAGCTTCTTCACCGGAAACCACCCGTGTGCATCCCTGCCCGGAAACGAGAAACAGAAAGGCTTCTCCCGATGCCATTGCCTGCCGCAGGACTAGGTTCTTGGCTACGAGTCTCGCAGCCCTGACCGTCAATCAGTCGAATCTGTTTTTTTTTTTTTTTTTACGAGCCTTGTGCGCGCAAGATAGGTGTGTCTCGCCTTTCTTTTCTTTTTTCTTTTTTTCGTTTTTTTTGGGGGGGGGGAGGGGGGGAGGGGGTTTTAAAACCCATTGCCCTCCTCCTGTTCCTCCTCCTTGTGGACGGAATCAACCGTTTTGTGCGTCATGTGCTGCGCTTCCATACACTTCCCCTGTCCTGTCTTGTCCGAGCCCGTCGACGGACGCAACAAGGTCAAGGTCAAGGTCAAGGTCAACGTCGTGTCTTCCAGGTCTAACATGAGATTGCTGCTGCCAGTCCACCTCGCCACGTCTCCCATCGAGACGCCTTCCTCGCCTCCCATCGAGACGCCTTCCTCGCCTCCCATCGAGACGCCTTCCTCGCCTCCCTCCCCCCGCGGCTCCGACGACACAGGCACGCACCGGCCATGGCCGACAAGCTCACGGATGAGCAGGTCGCGCATCTGCTGACGGTGCTGCGCAGCGACTCGTCGTCGCTCGACGCCAAGGTTCAGTTCGTCACGGCCGTCAAATCAGGCATCAAGCAGCACAACGTCCCCGAGACGTGCGTGCCTCATTTGTTCGACGGCCTGCGCGCCGCGTCTTCGTCGCAGCATGCCGCCCTCGTCAATGCTGGCTTCACGGCCCTCAATCACCTCCTGACGCGGCTGTCGCGCCAGGACCCGAAGCTGCTTTCTCGCGAGGCCGCGCGCACCCTGCCGCTGATCATCGACAAGCTGGGCGACACCAAGGACAAGTACCGGTCGCTGGCCGTGGCCTCGCTCAGCACGCTGTATCCCGTCGCGGCTGCCGACGTGGAGCGCTTCGTGCGCAACTCGGCCTTGACGGGCAAGAATCCGAGGGCCAAGGAGGCGGGCATGCACTGGCTTCTGACGGTATGTGGATACAAGTCCCGAGTCTACATGTGTCTACATGGGCGTCTTGTCCGCCTCGTCATCTTTGCGATTGCCATGTGCTAATTCGCCTCTTCTTCTTCTTCTTGCCGTCGCAAATCCGTAGACACACCAGGAACGAGGATTGCCCTTCCGCGGCTACGTACCCCTGCTCATGGAACTTCTCGAGGATGCGGATGGCATGGTTCGCGACACTGCTAAGACCACTGTGATTGAACTGTTCAAGTAAGAGATTTTCCGAGTCCAGGTGACACATTCTTCGCCAGCTCACTCTCCTTGATCCAGGACGGCCCCCAATACCGCAAAGTCAGATCTCAAACGACAGTTGAAGAATTTCAAGGTCCGCCCTGCCATCGAACAGGCCATCGTCAAGGCCTTGGCTCCCGCAGGTGGACGTCCGGAAACACCCTCGGACGGGCTCGTCTCGCACTCTTCCCAACCAGCACCCCAGATCTCACAACCGAGCCGGCCACAACTTGCCGCCGGCACCTCATCTTCCGGAGGAGGAGCAGGGGAGCGTCCTACCACGCCGATGCCCGACGCGCAAGCCGAAGCGGTCGATCCGCAGTACGTCAATACCAATCGCGAGCTGGACGACATCTTCAAGGACATGGCATGGTACTTTGAAGGACGAGAATCGGAGCAAAACTGGCTGAAGCGCGAGCAGTCCATCAACACCCTCCGGAAGCTCAACGCCGGCAATGCCGCCACGGATTTCCAGGACGTCTTCGTCGCCGGTCTGCGCGGCATGCTCGACGGCATCATCAAGGCCATGACCTCGTTGCGGACAAGTCTGTCCAAGGAGGGCTGCGCCCTCGTGCAGGAGCTTGCCCTCTCGCTAGGCCCGGCCATGGACCCCATGGTCGAGCTGCTCATGCAGTCGCTCGTCAAGCTGTCGGCCGGCACCAAGAAGATTAGCTCGCAGATGGCCAACGTGACGGTCGACCGCATCATCAGCCGAGTGACGTACAATCAGCGACTAATGCATCACATCTGGGGCGCCAGCCAGGACAAGAACGTGCAGCCCAGGACGTATGCCACCGCTTGGCTCAAGACGGTGCTGCGAAAGGAGGCGGGCCACAAGAGCCATGTCGAGCACACGGGGGGCGTGGACCTGATGGAGAAGATTATTCGCAAGGGGCTGGGTGATGCGAATCCTGGGGTGAGGGAGAAGACGAGGTCGGCTTTTTGGACGTTTTGGGTGGTGTGGCCTGCTCGGGCTGATGGGTGAGTGTGGTCTTCTCATGCTACCTACCCATCTTTTTCTCTTGGAAATTATGCCCTGGATGTTCAGCATCATCACCTTTTCCCTTTTTTTTTTTTTTTTTTTTTTTAATTAAGACCGCGTACGTTGCTAACGGGGTCACAGCATCATGGCCGACCTCGACGCCACGGCCCAAAAACTCCTCAACAAAGATCCCAGCAATCCCAACTCCCCCAAAAAGTCGGATCCGCCCGCCAGGCACGGTCTCGGGCTTTCGAGGAGCACCATGACATCAAGCAAGCCCAGTCTTCGGGAAGCCATGATGGCGCAGAAAAAGGCCGTACTGGCTGCCAAGAACTTGCCACCCCGGCCCGGATCAGCCATGGCGCACATCTCGTCGCCAACACGCACCGCCTCCAACGTCTCGACTCATTCGACAACGTCTACGACATCCACCAAGTCGGCCGCCACAAGGACCCGCCCCGAATCGACCCTGTCCGTCAATGCCGGAGGCATGTCGGTGGCCCCCCTGCGGCCGACCCGGCGGAGGCCAGAAATGGCTGCTCGGCCGGCCACGGCCGGCCCGTACTCTGTCCGAGATCATCGCGGAATGGAAGCGGACAGTCCCGAGAGCATCAAGTCCAAGAAGCACGTCTCTCCGCGGCATGCAACAACCAAGACGGCGGCCGTCACGTCGAAGAAGGTGACGCCGAAACGTGCCCGGCCGGGACACCAGCCTCATGCCAGTGAATCAAGCATACATTCGCCGGCCGTTCAGCCATCGTCTGCTTCGAGACACGGTGCCTCGCCTCGGTCAGCCCGCACCCCGGCAGCACCAAGGCATGCGCAACAACAATCATCACCGACTCCTTCAGTCGACGACCGGTCAAGACCACGTCAGGAGGAGCATGACGGTGTTGGCGGGTGGGAAGCGGCGGCCCGGCCGGCCGACTTGCACGGGTCTCCTCCAAAGGAACAGGCCGTGACCGTGCAGTCCCCGGGCGACACGGCCGCGCCAGCCTCGCCCGCTGTACGCACGTACGATCAAGGCGGCATCATCAACGGTAACGGCGACAACAAGGACATCCTCTCGACAAACAAGGCGCTCGAACCCCAAGCCGACACGGCATCGCCGTCACCCAAAGTACACGAAGACCCGTTCACAGACGGCACGGCATCTGCCACCACTGCCACCACCACAAGTCCCGCATTCACCGCCACGGTGCTGGAAGACAAGCCCGTCAACGAGGATGCAGGCCATCTGGCCAAGGCCAACGGCCAGCAGGCTCCACGGGCAGAAGAAGAGCTGGACTCGCCGGAAAAGGCGCGGCAGAATGCCAAACTGCTGGACAGCGGCATCGCCAAGATTACAAACAAGACCCTCGAGGTGCACGGCTTCAGGAAGCTGCAGTCGCTCCTCCGCGACAGCGGGACGGTCTTGACGGACGAAAAGTTTGACGCCCTCCTGGGGGGCCTCTTCCAGTACCTCGAGGACCCGCTGCCGGACGTGGCGGCGCAAAAGGTGCAGGACATCAAGGCGCAGATCCTGTCCACGATCAAGATGCTGCTCAAGCGCGAGCGCGACGGCTTCCGGCCGCACGTACCGAGGGGGCTCGAGTCGCTGCTCGAGACCCGCGGCGCGTACGACAACAGGGCGCATGTCGTGGGCGGGCTGGAGCTGCTCGCCGAGGAGCTCGTCATGCTGGGGGACGAGGCCGAGACGGTGGCCGTCCTGAGCGAGAGGCTGGGGGGGTGCACGGACGGGACGGTCGAGGGCTGCCGCGTGCTCAGCATGGGGATGCATGTGCTGAGGGAGATGCTGCAACGGCGGGCGGATTTCGTGCCCTCGGGGGGGGATGTCGCGCTGCTGACGGGCTTGTCGAGCCGGTGTCTGGAGTCGGCGGATTCGGGGGTGCGGATGGATGCCGTGCAGTTTTGCGTGGCGCTGCACGAGAGGGTGGGCGAGGGGGCGTTTTGGGATGCGATGCGGGGGGTGGGGGATGATCCCAAGAGCCTGCTGACCTATTACATCGTCAAGGGGGAGAGGGAGAGGGGGGGGCGTGTTTCCCCGTGAGGCCTGTTGTGCGAAGGGGGCGCATCAGGGGCAAGGAAGGAGTGTGTGTGTCTGTCGAAGTTTGGGCGCGCATCGTGGCGTCTGTGTCATTCCATTTCTGTCCGTCCGTCCGTCCGTCCGTTGGCAAGATGGAGGAGGAGTATAGGGCCGGGGGGGGGGGGGGGGGGGGGGCGCACGGCTCGAGTATCGATTTTGCATGCAGCATTTATGTAGCCACGTATGCGGGAGCAGGTTCCGTCCGTACCTCGCAGGGGTCGCCACACCATGTCATGCCGCCGCCAGAGGTCGTGAGGTCGCGAGGTCAAGAGCCGGAGTGTCCGTCGTGTCATGTGCACGTGTGCGTGTGCGTGTGCGTGTCCACGGCAGCCAAGCTGGTCGTCGGGCACGTCGTCCACGTGCGGCCGTGCTTGCTCGCGCCCGGCCGAGACGTGACGACGGGAGGATGAGATGGTCTTGAGGCTTCATCGTAGCGGACGCGGGAGCTTTGCATCGCCGCAAAGGCAGTCAGTCGGTCCGCCGGGGGGAATGTTTGCGGATATGGTATTATCTGTGCGGCTCTTTTATACTATAAGGGGTAGTCTGCTCGAGGGAATGTTTATAAATATAGTATTATTTATGCGGCTCTTTTATACTAT
>AFQZ01000971.1:0-19926 GCA_000222935.2 Aciculosporium take MAFF-241224
AGAAGAGGACGGGCAAAAGCAACAGCAGCAGACAAGAAACCTAATTTCAAGAGCATAAAGAAGATAGCATGGCTCTATAATAGCCTGCTTAAGCATGAATCTGTGGCCTTAGTGCAGCTCTAAACAGAAAAAATAGGGTTAAATGCCTTCCTCTATAGCAGACAGGTGCCCGAGGTAATATTGCTAATATGTCAATGTTAGGGAGGAGATGAGGATATCTACTACCTTATTTTATCATGCCCGGAATATAATCATCTAAGGCCGATCCTAGCAATGCCCGCAATAAGAGACCCAAGGGAACTTAGGGCAGCGTTAAACAATAAGAAGTTTACACTAATTATTACAAAGTAGGTGCTCTTAACTAGGCGCCTCCAGCAGTACAGGTTGGCGGAGGAGCTTTACAAGGCATGGCAGATATACAATAGCAAGGCTAGGAAAGGGACCAGAGGTGACGGAAACAACAGAAGAGAGAAGGAGGAGCCGGATTAGGAGGGGAGGTGCTTATAGGGGGTTTCTACTAACATACTAACCTCTTATGTAAAGCATAACTATACTTTTATCATTATTTGTAGTTCCCAGGGAACTAGCAGATACTGTATACTAATAGTTAAAAATAACAAAGACTTTATAGTAAAGGCTTAGCGGGAGCTATATGGAAGAATATGGGTTTTCTCCCCTGTTTCAGGGTTTTTCCTGTATTAAGAAGTTAGCTGATGGACTAGATAGTGGCTCTAGCTACCTAGCGTACAATAATAATAATAAGCTTTTATTAGAATTATTATATAAATTACTATAAATATAGAAGGGAAGATAGCTTAAATAAGAACTAATATAGGATGCCTATAGGCTTTAATTATAAAAGCGGTTAATAGTAAGGTAGAAACCATAGTTAAAAAGGTAGTTAAGGAGGTAATAAAGGCCATTCCTAGGACTAAATCAGTAGTTAGGGGGACTTAGGCAATTATTATGGCTTATAAAGCTTTAGGGCAGAATATAACAATCCCTTTAGCCTAAACAGAGGGTATGGTGATACTAGCCTGCTATTACTAAAAAGCAATTGTAAAGAAAAGTATTATTAGTAAGGTAGTTAGGAACAGATTACTAAGGGAGATTATAAAGGCAGTAAATAGTGCTATTAGTATAAAGGAGGTAGTAGTAGTATACTAACTATAAAGTAGAAATATAGTTATTATATTTACTAAAGCAGGGAGGAAATAAAAGGAAAACACAGCCTAGGTAAGAGTTACCTTTAGACCTAAGGCAGAAGTAAATAGGAAGATATTTAGTATAATTATTAAGAGATTTTTAATATAATTAACAAACTATATTATAACTAAGGATATAAGGAAGAACATTAAGAAGAAAAATAGTTTAAATACAGTAAAGATAATAGTATAGAAGCTAAAGGGAATAGCAATAAGGGCACTACTAGCAGTTAGTATTAAGGGCACTAAAGCAGTAAACTACTTATACTATAGGGGAATAGTATACTAAGTAAAGATTTTTAATACTAAGCTATATAATAAGATGATTTACCTAAAGTAATATTATAACTACTATAAGATTAGGTATATTACTAGGCATTATAAGGAGGAAGCAAGATGTAGCAGGTATGCTACTAAAAAACACCCTAAGGGAGAGAGGACTTACCTAATATTAATAGGCAAGGTATAAAAGAAATACCTAAATTATATAAGGTGTTATGGTCTCGCTAGGATGCAACTGCAGAGCTAGTGACTTGAATGAGAATAATATTTATAAAGAAGAAGAGAAGGAAAAGATCTAACTAATCCTCCCATCTCTACCTATATAGTTGTGTATGCAACTAGGGCCCGGACCGCTCGCGTATTACTTATATAAAGTCGTCCGCTCGTCGGCTGTATAGATCCAAGCTCTAAGCTCGAATCCATTACATAGCCCCCTTCTCGCCCCCGAGGCGCCTCCTCCCGGGCCTGTCGTTACTGCGTACATCGCCCCATTATGCCTCGTACTGCTCTAGTGCCGCCGTATCCAAAAAACTTTCTAAGGGTTCCTATGTTAGCTAAGTATAACCTACCTATTTTACTAACACATCCCGTTGATTTCCCCGTCCCCGGGCATTTCTTACTACTACTATTCCCTTAACCTCATACTCTGCCAAATCCGGATTATCTTCACAAAGCAGGAGTGTCGGACCTGGTCTAGAATCGGCTAGTTACTGCAATAGCAGCGGATCAAAGGCTGCCCTCTCAATAAGGTCTACATAAAAGACCGGGTATATCCCCCACAGGATATCTAAACAGACAGTAAGCAGAGTTAGTGTGTCTAAGACCTTATACTTTGCCTTTACCTAGTCAAGTTTTCGGCTAGGACGGTTTGTCTTTATGTAACGAAGATTTAACCACACAAAGTCCCCTATTTTGTATTGCTCCGCCGGGCGCTAGGAAACGTTCGCTGTGTCTTACTAATGTTATTATGCAAAATTGATTGCAGCTTATGCCATAGCCATCCCCTCCCGGATGTTTTCTAGGAACAATATAGCTCTTCCCTTAGGTAAGGTTTGGCTTCCGGTCTTGTCTAGCACGCGCTGGACTAGTTCCATATTGAAACCCTTTAGCGCCCGGTTCGCACTTATACCGGTCACTGTAGAGATCCGGTTATTAAGCGCCATTTAACATGCCGGTAAATAGTCGGCCTAGTTATGCTGTAAAAAAGCAACTACTACTTGTAGAACAGCCTGCACCTCCTGATTCACCCGTTCTGTGCCACTGTTTGTTTGAGGATGGTGGGACGTAGATAGTAATTATTTAATACCTACCTGCTCACAAAGCGCAGTTCAGAAGCAACTTAGCTAATCCGAACCGCGATCAGAGATAATCTAGCAAGGAAATCCATGGAAGCGCCACTAGCAATGTTTAAAACATTCCGCGCACGCTTTGGCCGCCATACTTGTCATCGCCTCTAGCTGTACGTACTTTAAGAGACGGTCTGTAATAACCATCAGGAAGCGTGGCGATGCCTTATCGCGTGCTAGAAGCTCCGTTATAAAATCCACCGAGATCTGTGACCAATAACGGTCTGCGGCCGGTATAGGCTTTAACAAACCCTGACAAAGTTGTCAACTCTTACGCCCCCTAAAGCAGTAACAGTTCCGGACGTACTGCGCCACATCCTTCGACATCCCGTCCCAGTGGTAATCCCTATACAGCGCCTGGAAGGTAGTGTTTCGCCCTGGGTGGCCCAACATAGGAGAGTCGTGGACCCGTTGTATAAGCGAAGTGGTAAGAGGCTCATAATAAGGCACCCAAAGCCGTCCCCGAAATTATAGCGCTCCTTATGCGTTTAAAGTGCAGTCCGCTATCTGTGAGCGGGTTTCTGCAAACGCGGGAAACTTCCGCTCCGCTATTAGTACTGCTCCTAGTCAGATACGGTACAGACCGTCCTCAGAAACACCTTAGTCCCAAAGATCCTAGAGCTGTCTATCCTGAAACAAATTAGAGCCTAATGGGAGAGAACTCAAATCTTCTAGACCAGGTCCTGCTGTTATGCCTGGATTATCTGAGTCGTCCTTATCCTAATTATTACTCTCCTTTAACTTACCTGTTGTCCGCACCCCAACCGGAGTCGTAAAGCCAGCTCCTGTCTCTTAGACTATCTCTAGTGTCTCGCGAATCGGGCGAAACATGCGGCCTACCTGCCGCCCCCCTTTGCCCTGATCTTGGTCCCGTTAGGAAAGAGCGTCTGGCCGACCTGCCTGTGTCCCTGGGCGATAGCGCAAGTAATAATTAAAAAGGGATAATGTTTCCGCCCATCTTGCTTGCCTCTTAGACATCTCTCAGGGGGCCGTAAAATACTCCAGGTTCTTATGGTCTATAAGGATTGTAAATGGCTGGGCTACGCTCCTCAGCTCAGCTGACCACGCCTTTAGGCAGGAAATAATGCTAGAGAGCTCCTTGTCGTGAATTGTATAATTCCGCTATGCAGCCGATAGTCGCGCCGAGTGGTATGCCACTGGCCTCCATACTCCCTCCGAATCGCGTTAAGAGAGGCATCCGCCTATAGCCTCGTTAGAAGAGTTAGCCTCCACCCGCGTCTCTAAGTCGGGATCCCATTATGCAAGAATTAGAGACGAAATAAAGGCGGCTTTAAGCGCCTGAAATGCCTTTTCGCGTTCCGGGGACTAATGAAACCTAGCAGCCTTCTTAGTGAGGTCGGTTAGGGGGCCCGCGAGGTCCGAGAAGTTGTTGATAAACTCCCAATAAAAATTCGCAAAGCCTAAGAAACTCCGCACCCCACGGACCGTTCAGGGTGACTCCCAATCCCGTATAGCCGCAATCTTTTCTGGGTCAGGGCGAATAGCCTTCCCCGCTTCCACGATAAAACCGAGGTATTTCACCTCTGTGACCATAAACGCACACTTATTAATATCTAGGTGCAGCCCAGCAGATTCCAGCCGTCGCAGGACTTCCCGTACTTTGGCCATATGGTCTTTCTTAGAACCCCCAGTATAAATAAGGACATCATCCAGATAGGCCGTTGCAAAGTCTCCTAACGTGTTCCCCAAGGCATTATTAATATATCGTTGGAAAGTCGCGGGCGCCCCTGCCAAACCAAAAGGGCAAACCAGCCACTCAAAAAGACCAAATCGCGTCCAGAACGCTATCAACTGCTCGTCCCCTTTGGCAACCTATAGCTTATAGAAGGCTACGCGGACATCAAGCTTAGTAAAGTATCTTGCCCCGGCCAGGGAGCAAAGAGTCTCCTTAATTAAAGGAAGGGGGTACCTATCCTGGGCCGTAACTTTATTTAACGCCCGGTAGTCCACGCAAAATCGCCAACCCCCTCCCGCTTTCTTAACAAGTAAAACTAGAGCCCTAGCCGATAAAGAGCTAGCTCGTATCTAACCTTTATCCATAAGGTCCACGATTTGCTTTCATATCTCTAAGAGCTGCTCCCGAGGCATATTATATAAGGGAGCCCAAGGAAGCTCAGGATCTGTCCCATCGGGGTTCTTCCGCAGTCGAATATAGTGATCTGCGGTCCCTCTGTGTGGCGGCAATGCATTTGCCTTTTCCTTGTCAAACAGGTCTTTAAAATCCTAGAGCTCTTCTGGCAGACAATCTAGAAGCGTCCTAACCGGGTCCGGTTTGGGTGTAGAAATGTCAAGTATTAAGGTTATATCCCGTAAGCTAGTGGCTAGAAACTGTATATCTTTTTCTTTCCTAGCTACTGCTCGTCACGCTATCCCGGCGTATACTAAACCTAATACTGCAATTGTTAGAGTTGCTACCTTCCTCGCGGACGTTGCCTGCACCTGAAGGTTTCCCAAAGAGCGGACCACTAGTAATTCCTAAGCCGCATAAATCGCGATATTGTATCACTTCAGCCACAGGGTTCCTAAGATGCACAATCAGGTAAGACCCGGGATCACATAGGCTAAGACTAGAAAACTCCATCCATCCACATCAGCAGTAAACCAGGTAACCCTGGATATCGTAGTTGCGCCCTGGTAGTAGCCATCCTGGCCTCTTTTCTTAATCAAAACAGCCGTTTAGATTGTTTAAGGTTGAGCTAATAGAAACATTAGGAACCCTATCCTCTGTGCAAAGGATTTGCTTACAGTAGTATAGCTATTACACCTACTATCCACTTATGTATCAGCAAAGGCTATTTTATTAAATAGAACTAGTAGTAAAAAAGGATTAGAGTTCATTTTCTTTTCTATTTATTTATGCGCCTTCTGTAGTGAATGTAGTAGCTGGCTGCTATCTTCCTCCCCCTTGCTAAGCCTTAAGCTTAGGGGCTGTCTTTTTCTAAGTTATCTTTAACTTTGGACCTGTCCTAGGTCACTATTATGTCAACCGTGCGTATGTTGACCTTCGGAGGGCGCGCGGGGAGAAGGCAGCACGTCTTCGATCAATGTCTGGCAACTCCGCAGCGCAAACACTGTTTATTATTGCGTTGAGATTATATCTCCTCTGCTGAAACCCACTTTACACGCGTCTTAAAAGACATAGCGTTTATGCCTGTCATCTCTACGTTGCCTTCCTTATCCCGGGACGCAGCTAAAGGGAATCTGGTTATTACGTGGCGTCAGGCCTTAGAGCGTTCTTCTATCTCATAAGATTTAAGATCAAGGGCAATGCTTTATAATCTCTCCACTGCCCGGAAGTAATCTGTATAAGGGATGTCCTGTCCTATGCAGTAGTCTTGTATCTTCT
The DNA here is from genome assembly GCA_000222935.2 of Aciculosporium take MAFF-241224. NCBI lineage: Eukaryota > Fungi > Ascomycota > Sordariomycetes > Hypocreales > Clavicipitaceae > Aciculosporium > Aciculosporium take. The sequence continues at coordinate 6,201 of AFQZ01000971.1, forward strand.
TATTTAAAGCTGTGCATAGTTTAGACAGTTTAATCGGTTCTGCCTAATAATGCCTGCCTACTAGGACCAGCTTTTGTTTAAAACGGACAAAAAAATCATTAAATTTCTCTCCAGGTTGTTGTTTAACCTAATCTAGTTTGACAGCAGTGCGCTCTTCTTAATAAGGATCTAAAAATAAAGTGTTAAGATATATCAGGAACTTATTTAGGTCGTACTTAATGGATTTTCCTACTTTAAAGAAGGGTAAGACCCGGGCCTGTACCCGACTTGATAGGCATTAGTAAATAAAACACCACTTATTCTAATCAGTCCCGATAAAGGCACTATCCGCCTCTAGTTTGTGAGCCAAGAGGCTCCTCTACGCCGGATATTCGATCCGGTTCCCCTCGTAAGGGTTACCCATATTAATAGGTTTTCTCTTTAATTTTGCCTCTATAAAGGTCACCTGTTGTCCGCCCGCGCCCAAGGCGCCCGCACCAGTCTTATAAGATACGGCTAAAGCGGATGCTATTTATAGCTGTTATTTCAGCTAGGTAATTTCGTTTACCATGTTTTTGTTTAATGTTTCCTGCGCTACTACTGCACTTTGGAGGTATAGCAGTTCCTGCATAGCGCTGGTCTTAGCCGGATCAGCTGCCGTATTAGGTTGCGGCGCATCTATCATAATCCCATCCATTGTAAGTATAACCTCCGTATTATATCCGTTAAGGTTTCTAGGGTAGAAAATAAAGGATGAATATTATATGTTATAGTCTCGCTAGGATGTAACTACAGAGCTAGTGACTTAAATAAGAATAATATTTATAGAGAAAAAGAGAAGGAAAAGATCTAACTAATCCTCCCATCTCTACCTATATAGTTGTGTGTGTGACTAGGGCCCGGACTGCTCGCGTATTGCTTACGTAAAGTCGTCCGCTCGTCGGCTGCATAGATCCGAGCTCTAAGCTCGAATCCATTACATAAGGGTATATTTAGTATAGTCTTAGCTATACTTAGTAAGTAATAATAAATAGCAGCAGGCTAGGGAGGCTTATGCCATAAGGCTGCTGTTCTTCTGCAGCTATTAGTTAGAGGTTATAATAGCTACTACAGGCAAGGGTTATTATAAAGAAGAGACTAAAGGACTAATAAAGAGATAGCTAAGAGAAAGGAGCATATAACTAAGGGGCCTTTTTATAAAATAAACCTATAAGCTATAATTAGGATAATAGAGACTAGTAGAGAAAGGCATAATACTAGCCTTTTTATAACTAATTAAAGGGCAAAATAATACCAGAGCTAGCCTAACTAAGGTGCTCTAAAGTATATAATAAAGTACATAATTAAGGTTATATACTAGAATATACAAAAGAAAAGTAATTTAGTATATTTAGTATTAAGGTATAGCATTAGCCCTAAGGTAATAGCTATTTAGGAACTAGGAGGTTATAATAGTATACCGCTAAATCTATCTTAGGGGTACTATATATTAGTAATATATAGTAAAAGAATAGTAATTTATATATATAAGAAGGTTAAGATAGGACTTTAAACTATAGGGAGGGAGGAGGATTAATATAGTATTAAGCTATATAAAGTAGAAGTATATAATATTTATTACCTAGCTTATAAAAGGGAGTGGCAAATGCCTTTATAACACTTTACTAATACTTAGGTAAAGGGCTAGAGTGTGTTTATAGGGGACTTTAACTAACACTACCCCTTATAGAATAAATTTAGCTAAACCTCTTAGGGGCATAATAAGATATTAGAATTTATAACAAGGTGGCAACTCAGCCTAGCTACGCTGTTTAGGGAAGTAATAAGGAGAGAACATAGTAGCAGGGACAGCACTATTAACCATGCATAAACCACTTACAATGTTAATGTTAAATTTATTAGGCTAGTGAAAATCGCCGGATCTGACCATATACCTTAGCTTATTAGCATTAGAATAAGCAAGGAATTAAGCAACAGCCTAGGATTAGTCTAGGGTTAGAGGATAGCAGATAAAAACCTTATTATAGTAAAGGCTTTAAATAGGCTTAGAAAGAAGGAGTTAGAGCTCCTGCTATATAACTAGCAGGAAATTAATAACTATACACAATAGCTTACTTAATAGCTTACAGAGATAGCTAATATAGCGGCACCTAAATAACCTTAAGGGCATAGTAAACCATAGCCTTAGTAGAATAAAAGGGTAAAGAATATAATAGCAAAGGCAAAATATGCTAATAAGCAGTAGTAGTAACAATAAATACAGGAATTATAGCAGGCCTTAATAAAAGCTATAGAAAAACAGAATTATATTATTTTAGAGGAAAAGATAAGTAGTTAGTAACAGGCAGTTAGTAAGTTATTTAAGTTTAAAGGGAGCCTCTAGACCCTAAAGCGCTAGGCCTGGCTATAGAGTGGACTTCCTCCTAAGATATAACAGGTCCTACTACTAACTTAGCCAGGAGATAATAACAGGAAGGAGATAGTAAAGGTTATATATAAGAGTAAGGTAAAGGCATTTATAAAGAGGTTCTTTCCTTTATTTACAGCTAGGGCTTTAGGTCTAGAGATCAAGGTAGAGATAAGATACTATAGTAATAATTAAGTAGTTCTTATGTTTATAAAGGAGGAAATTAAAGAAGTTATAAAGAATATAGCAAGTTAAAAAGCCCTAAGGCTAGACAAGCTACTAATAGGTTTCCTTAAGCTATGTAAAGCAGCCCTAATATTATATTTAACATGCCTTATAAATACATACTATAGTTTAGGATACTATCTGGCCTCCTTCTAGTAAGCAAAGGTAGTAGTTTTATATAAACCTAGGAAAACCCCTAAGGAGTTAGGCAGATTAGGGGAGTAAAGGCTAATATTACTATTAAATATAATAAGAAAAGTAATTAAGAGAGCTATTATAAGGAGGATTACTATTATAGTAAAGGAAGGCTATATACTACTAAATATATAAATAGGCAATAGGGCTGGTAGGTTAATAAAGGTAGTACTAAGTATACTAAAAGAAATTATAAGAATAGCATAGTATTACTAGGGAATAGCATTATTATTATAGCTAGATATTACTAGGGCATTTAACACTATTAGCTATAAATAATTAATCTGTACTATAAAGGAGTTAGGACTGCTAGGGTGGATAGCTAGATAGGCATAGGGCTTTATATTAAATAGAAGAGCATAATTAGCATTTAACGGACGTATTACTAAGGAAATCCAAGTTACTATAAGGGTTCTATAAGGGTTACTAGCGTTTCCTATTCTCTTATTACTTTATATTATACTACTATATTAAAGACTAGCGGCGGCAGAATTAATATTAACATTAGGGTTCTTAGATAATATAAATATTATAATATATAGAAAAACAGTAGAGGAGACTAAAGTATAACTAAAAAAAGCCTAGAAAATATATAAGGAGTAGTTAAAGGAGTATAAGCTAAGGTTTAACCTAGGGAAGAGCAAGCTAATATACTTTATAAGGAAGAGGCAGGTAATTATAACAATAATCTAACTTAAAAGAATAATAATATAACCGATATAATTAGCGCAATTCCTAGGGGTTTGGATTTACTAAAAGCTTTATTAGTTAATTTATATAAAGAAGGTAAATACTAAATTATTATAGCAGAAGTTAGCACTCACAGTACTAGCTGTATTTACATAGGGATGCTAACTAGAGTATATAAGATCCCTTTATATACAGGTAATAAGAAGCATAATAGCCTATAGAGCTGGGATATATTATACTTATAGTAAGTTAAAAGGGGTAGTATAAGGGGTAGTAAAGGCATTTATAAGAGAATAGAATAAATACTTAAGGCGGGTTATAAGGGCATATAAGGCAATACTAGTAATACTCTTAGAGATAAATGCAGTAGTGCTGCTAGTGGATTTAAACCTTAATTATATTAAGTAATAATTTTACTAAAGACTTAAGGATAGTAATATAGGCAAGAAGATATAATAGGCATGTAATTTAATAGTATTATAGCTATAACGCTAAGGAAGAGGCTGCTAATGTAATTACTATAAGGCGTTTTCTAATGCCCCCCCCCCCCTCCCTAGCAGCCTTATAGCTAAATAGGAATTAGAAAGAGAGTAGGAAAAACAATAGATATAGCAGAGGTATAAGGCTTAGGTAAGAAGAGAACAGGCAAAAATAATAGTAATAAATAAGGAACCTAACTTTAAGAGTATAAAAAAAATAGCAAGGCTCTATAATAGCCTGCTAAAGCATAAATCTACAGCCTTAGTATAGCTTTAAACAGAAAAAATAGGGCTAAATGCCTTCCTTTATAATAAACAGGTGCCTAAGGTAATATTACTAATATATTAATACTAGGGAGAAGATAAGGATATCTACCACCTTATCCTGTTATACTTAGAATATAACTATTTAAGGCTAATCCTAGTAGTGCCTATAATAAGAAACCTATAGGAACTTAGGGCAGCACTTAATAATAAAAAGCTAGCACTAAATATTATAAAGTAGGTGCTCTTAACTAGGTAACTTTAGCAGTATAGGTTAGCAGAGGAGCTTTATAAGGCATAGCAGATATATAATATTAAGGCTAAGAAAGGGACTAGAGGTAATAGAAATAATAAAATAAAGGAGGAATAGCTGGATTAGGAGGGGAGGTGCTTATAGGGGGTTTTTACTAATATACTAACCTTTTATATAAAGCATAACCATACTTTTATTATTATCTGCAGTTCTGGGGGAACTGGCAGATATCTTATACTAATAGTTAAAAATAATAAAGACTTTATATTAAAGGCTTAGCAGGAGCTATATAAAAGAATATGGGTTTTCTCCCCTATCTTAGGGTTTTTCCTATATTAAGAAGTTAGTTAATGAACTAGTTAGTGGCTCTAGCTACCTAGCGTACATGAATAATATAGTTAAAGTCTCTAGCTTTATAAGAGGTATAGTCCTAGGTAGGGTAGTTTTAATTCTTAATAATATTACCTTAGGTTTAGTTACTAATAGTTTAAGAAGCCCTTCCTTATTAGCCTTTTTTAGTATTTATTATGCTAAAATTAGCTCTTCCCTAAAGTATAAGTAATATATAGGGACTAGGTTAACTAGTTATAGCGGTTCTAAGGTCTAGTAAATCTTTCCTTTATAAAATTTATAACTTTTTAAGCAAAAAAGATCCTAAGTCTTATTATTAGTAATTACTAGTCTTTCTCTAAAACTAATAGAGTTAGGATTTTGCTTAAGGTATTTATAAAGCTTATAAACATAGTAAAGCTCTCCCTTAGTAATAGTTATAGTATATAGTTAGTAGTTATTTAATTCCTAGTACTAACTTATTAATTTAAACATAAGTTTTATTAAATCCTTCTTACCTCTTAGCTTATAGCCTTATTATAGGTAGTAAATTTAATATTTTAGTATATTACCTTACTTATTAATAATAGTAACCCTAACTCTTTAACTATTATAGCCTTGCTAGTTAGGACCTAGTAATTTAGTAATTTAACTTAGTATGTCTTACTAACTAAAAGCAGTAAGTCCTTAATTTTTAGTTAAAACCTTATATAAAGAATGTAAGCAATTACTACTAGTTGTTACATAGTAGTATTATTATGTAATTGGTTAAAAGCAACCGTAAAGCTACTATTAACGTAAGTTATATAATAGTTATTAAACGCACCTATATATACTATTATTGAGTTATATAGTTAAGTGCATTCTGTAAAGGTTGTTATTATTTAGTCTTACTAGCTATATAACAAATCTGTCCTATATAGGTGGGATCCGACATTGCGGATTATCCCGTAACAGGTAGGCTTTTACTATTCCTTTAGTCTTTTTCTAGTAATAGGACTTTTATTACTTCTTTATTTCTTAACATAAATTGTAGCGTTTTCTATTTACTATATTAAGGTATTTATTATACTTTATGCCCTTAGTTAGATTTAGGCATAGCTTTTTTAGCTTAAAATATAATTTTATTCTAAAGTATACTAGAAGCTATAAATTTATTATCTTTTTATTTACTTTAGTATACTAAAAGATTTAAGCTATAAAGTCCTAAATAAAAATACTATTTATAATATTTTCTTAAGTATACTTAGCCTACTTAAGTTTTATTATTATATTCTCTATTCTTATATAAAATTCTTTTTATACTATCTTAATAATACTATTAATACTAGTAAAAATCCGTTCCTTTTTAGATTTATCTAAGTATTATTAGTATTAGGTTATTACTTCTCCTTAAAATAGTTACTAAATATTATAAAGTAATACCTCTTTCTGGTTTAATAGTACTTTAAATAAATACTGTTTTACTATTTAAATCTAAAGCTTAGGATTTAAAAAGATAGTGATTTTTTCTTTATAAGAAATAAACTTATTACTTATATTTACTATATCTGGTTTTAAGTTTAGAAGTCTAATATTCTAGATTTTTTAAGTTAAACTTACTAATTCTTTCTCTTTAAGTATCTTTTTAGGCTTAAAATCTTGTTTTAGGTTATATTTTAGTTAGAAGGTATTATGTTCTTAGTATTTTAGTGTTTAACTTAGCTGGTTATTATAAGGCTCTTTAGTATAATAGTAACTATCTCTATAACCACTTGCTTTATTACTATAACTATCTGCTTTATAGCTATATTTACTTTCTTATTATATAAAAGTTAGGGGTGGATTTATATGTTACCTAGTATTACTGTTTTTATAAGGTCCTTTTATATACCTATAAAATTATTATATAAGTGGATATAGTAGTGTTTAGGAGTATTAGTGTTATTAAGCGCTAGTGTAGTATATCTCCCTTTGTTTATAATCTTTATACTCCTTAAAGTCTTATCTTTACTACTAGTATTTTATTATTAGTAAAGTATAGTTTTATATATTTCCTAATAAAAGACCTTGTTAAGGTGCTAATATTATTACTTAAGGATTTAGTAGAGTGCCTCCTTATTTAATATTTAATAGACTAAAGGTTTATATATTCCTAAAGGGAAAACCTTATTAAGGTATTAATATTATTACCTAAGGCTATAATAAAGCGCCTTCTTATTTAGTAGTTAGTTAGTAATATAAAAATCCTGCTTATTATAAAGATTTATATCTCTTTATAAGGAAAAACTATTAAGCTTAGCTTAAAACTATATAAGGTAAGTTAAAAGAGGTTTTAGTATTATTATAATAAATTATATATCTAAACTCCTATTATAATTTAGGGGAATTCTAATTATATAGTAAAAGGTTTATTACTTCTAGTTAGTAAGATTTGCTTATACTAGTATATCCTTATATAAACCCTATTACTTCTCTTAAGTTACTTATCTTAATTAAATAGTCTTAAGACCTTATTAGCTTAAGTATTATACCTATTATTTTATCCTTTTATTAACCAGAGTTCTACCTAATTTACTTTAGTAGGGTAGGTCTGGTCTGCTAAGGGTTTAGTTATTAAGTTATATTAGCTCTTGTTATTATTAGTTTAAATAGTTCTTATATAATTAACACTATGTTTAATAGCTAGTTCTAGCGACCTGCTTATATCTAGTTTATAAAAGCTGTTATAATTCTGTTTAACTCCTTTATTTATAACGTAAGGCTAATTAGTGTATTTAAGATATTATCTTAAGTTTTTATTATTTATTATTAAAAGTTAGTTTTTATAGGGTAAGCAAGGTTTTCTTTAATTTATCTTTATAACTTCTGTATTACCCTTATTACTTTATATACTTTTTTTTATATTTTAGCTACTTTCTTAATACTTTATAGGATTTTATAAGCTAAAGTATTACTAATAGTGTTTTTAGTTTTAGGTTCTAGCTTATACCTTACTATAATATTAAATAGTTCCTTAGTATTTATTAAATCCTAGAGTACTTATCTTCCCTTACTAGTTCTAGGGAGTTATAGGTTCTTAGGAGATTATAACTTTCTAGCTAACTACTCTTTCTCTCTTTTAAGTATAATAGGATTATCTGTTATTAGAGAACCTTTTACCCCTTATATAGTCTCCTTTATTATCTTATTTAGGTTAGTTAAATCTTTAGGTATAATAAACCCTCCTGTATATGTTAATATAGTAAGGTTTTTTATTTCTCTATAGTCTTTATTATTCTAAAAGTCTAGGTAAATAGAAGACTTATAATAAACTAACTTATTACTTCCTAAGAATTTTTTACTTAATACTAGAGTTTGCTTTAGTAGTAATATAAGTTATATAATAATAGCTAGTTGTTTCTATTATCTCTTACTAAATAAAGCTGTTTTTTGTGTTTTATTGCCTCCTAAGGTCTTCTTAGGGTTATTATCTAAATTAGGACTAGAAACCATAGTTAAGAGGGTGCCCCTAATGCTTAATGGTTTTATAAGTTAAGAAGCCTCTAGTTCTTTAATAGGTATAATAATAAGCAAGGTTTCTGGCTCTTTAAGAGGTATTACTACAGTTAAAGTCTCTGGTTTTATAAGAGGTATAGTCCTAAGTAGGGTGGTTTTAATCCTTAATAATATTACCTTAGGTTTAATTGCTAATAGTTTAAAAAGCCCTTCCTTCTTAGCCTTTTTTAGTGTTTATTATACTAGAATTAATTCTTCCCTAAAGTATAAGTAATGTATAGGAGCTAAGTTAACTAGTTATAGCGGTTCTATAGTGTTACGTGGTGGTATCGTCACGTAGTCGGTTGAAAGCAACCGTAAAGCTGTTATTAATATTATTATAAATGGGTTATTAAATGCACCTATATATACTACTATTAAGTTATATAGTTAAGTGCATTCTGTAAAGGTTGTTATTATTCTTTTAAGTCTTACTAGCTGTGTAACAAATCCGTTCTATATAGGTAGGGATCTAACATTACGGATTATCCTATAATAAGTGCCCCTCTCTTAAAGATAACCATCCTAGTTATCCTCCGGATCTATCTAAGCTAGTGTTAATATATATAAAGAAAACTTTTATCTATAAAGGAAAGTAATTTAATCTATAAAGTATCCTCCCTATATTAGTTTAGTTATATCTAATCTGCTAGAAATATTGCTTAATAGTAGTAACTAATCTAATAATAACTACTTGTAAAATTTAAAGATAAATAAACATTTTAATCTAAGCGTAATAAATTATAATAAAAGGAAATTTAATTTAGGTAGCATAAACCTGTCAACTATAGTTAGATCTATTCTAGTTATACCTAGATATCTACTTTTTAAAGTCCTTATCTATATAAGCCTTATAAATTTATACTATAAACTATTAATAGAAATATAAATTATAAAACGTCTTTATTTACTTATATTATTATAGCTATAAGTAGCTTGTTAGAGAGTAACTATTATTACTAGCAACCTTTAGTTATATACTTTTAAGAGTTACTATATTATAAGTAATTCTCTTGTCCATAGTTTTATAGTTATATTATAATAATGCTACTAACTATTAACTATAGTAATAACTTATATAAGAGGGTGGAAAAAGCCTGGGTTAAGCTAAAAGTAAAAAACGCTATACCTTTAAAGACTTAGTAAACTAATAAAGGGAAGCTATATAAAAGGAAAAGAGTTAGGCTATAAAAAAAGAGGCTTTCCTCTTAAATATAAAAAAGGCAGCCTATACCCTTTCTTAAGGTATATTAGATATCTTAAGTTATTCTCTACTTCTAACCTTATATATAAAGGCCATTTATACATTTAAACTAGGCATATTAAAGGTAATTTTATTAAGGTTATTAGGATATTATTACTTTTAGGCAGAAGATGGCTACTAGCTATGCTAACTTATTCTTACTAAAGGTAAATTTCTCCTATATATAAGCTATATAACATAGTAACTATAAGGAAAGCAATAGTCCTCTAAATATAACTTTTCCTATAACTAATTTATTTGCTAAGATGCCCTTTATAGCATAGCTAAACCTTTAATCTAAGCTATACATTTTATAATTAAATAGTAATTTACCTAAAGCAATGTGATTTTAGGGACTGCCTCTAAAGTTAAATAGCGTAATATATTAGTAAAATTTTAGTCTTTATACTACTATATAAGGGTTTGCTATTTGTCTAATATCTTAGCTAATTCTGTATTTTTAGTTATAGATTCTATTATTATTCTCTGCCTTTTTATAGTACTACTAATATTATGCTTATTTTTAGAAAGTATCTTTTGTTTTGCCTTTTTTAGTAATAACTTAATTAAGCTTATATTTAATATAGTTACCTTTATTACTTTTATAGCTAACCTTATTTTTCTACTAGCTAGTAAATTTAGTTTAACTAGGCTAGTTAGCTTTTTGCTTATTATAAAGGAGATTATCTTCCTACTTATAAATTCTAGTAGGGGCATTTAAGGAGTAGGTTTAGTAGTCTTTATACTCCTAGCCTTATTCTCTAGTATTATAACTCTAGCTAAAGTTATTATAATATACCTATTAAGGATCTTAAGACTAGCTTTTACTATACTAAAAGCCTCTTCATAGGCCTTAATATTCCCTTTAATTATATTAGTTCTATTTTTAAGTTTACTAAATTATATATTAGTAGCTTAGTCTACTAACCTTAATTTTATTTCTTTTAAAATAGTCTTTTTAGCTACTACTTTACTTATTAGCCTATATTATTTAGCTAAACCTTAAATTAAATTCCTTTAGTTTACTAGTTCCTTTCTTAGTATATTAGTATTCTGTTAAGTAGTTGCAGTTCTATATTCTTTACTAGCATTAATAATTATCTATTAAAAACCTATACTTAAGAAATTAACCTGTTCTATAGTAGCTAGGGCCCTAGCTATAGAGCTATTAATGCCTTTTAACTTATTATAATATCTAGCTATAAGCACTTTCTCTTTTAATAGTAATCCTAGTTACACCCGTGAGAACTTAAGGCGGCGCTTAACAACAAGAAGCTAGCACTAAATATCGCAAAGTGGGTGCTCTCGACTGGGCGACTTTAGCAGTACAGGTTAGCAGAGGAGCTTTGTAAGGCATGGCAGATACCTAATATTAAGGCTAAGAAAGGGACTAGAGGTAATGGTAATAACAGAATAAAGAAGGAAGAGCTGGATTAGGAGGGGAGGTGCTTATAGGGGGTTTTTACTAATATACTAACCTTTTATATAAAGCACGACTACACTTCTGTTATTGTCTGTAGTTCCGGGGGAACTGGCAGATATCTTATACTAATGGTTGAAAATAATAAAGACTTTATATTAAAGGCTTAGCGGGAGCTATATAGAAGAATATAGGTTTTCTCCCCTATCTTAGGGTGTTTCCTATATTAAGAAGTTAGTTGAGTAATCCTAGTTACTACTCTTTAAATCCAGCTTAATTATCCATTTATCTGCTATTAAGGAATCATGCCACTACCTGCTTAATATAGTGTTTAATATTTTAAATAACTAGGGTATTAGCTAGGTATTTAGTCTTTTTCTGCCTATTATTATTAGCTGCTAGAATTAATTTCTTTATAAGGAAAATCTGTTATACTACTCTAATTTATAATGCATATATAGGGTTTATCTTTATAATAAAAAATCTGTTTTTATTAATTTACACCCCCTAGGCTATAAAATCTTTAGAGCAGGTGTAAATAGTATTTATTATGCTTTATATACTATTTCTAGCCTAATATTACTATATTTTAAAAGGCTTTAGTCCTGTATTACCTTTTATAAATAACTTTATCTTCTAGTACTAATAGTATTTATTTACATAACTAAAACAGCAAATTAGCTTATTAAAGTCTAGTTTCTTTAGTCTGTCCTGTGTTTTTTATGTAATTATAAAAGGATCTTAACTAAGACTGCTAGTAAGGATCCCTTTTATTATAAGGGCATTAGTAATTATCTTACCCTTTTTTATACTTTAAAGGCACTTTACTATTATTTATCCTTTAGGGCTAAATGTCTTTTTAAATATATTAATATTAGAAATATTATTCTTATAGTCTATGTTTATACTAAAGTTCTTATTCTTATCCTTATTTTAGGTAAAGGTCTTTATATAGTATTAATAGGTAGTTAATAGGTTAGTATATGCCTTTTCCCTTTACTTATCTTCTTATAAAGCCTTAGCTAACTAGTTATATATTATAAAAATAGCTTTTCTAGCTACTCTTACTAGATTCCCCCTAGGGAATAGCTTTACTAACTTAGTTACTATTACTTGCTTTTTCCTATAAAATAGCAAAAACTTAACTAAGATATTAAAGTTAAAATCCTTTATATAAAGCTTATTTTCTGTATTTCTTATAATATATATTAGAATTATCTAAGAGAGGGTAATAATAGTTAAAAATAAAATAAAATAAAAGAAAGACTTAAAGTATATAATAATTAAAAATAAGAATAAAAGGTTAAAAAATAAAGAAAAACAGGGAATTTTAGCGTATTAAAAGGTATGGATAAGGGGTTAAGTGAAAAGTAAAGTAAAATTATAAGTAGTATTATAAGGAAAATAGGATTATATGTTTCCACTTATAGTAATCATATAGGGTCCTATAGGATGTTAAATCCTGCTAACCTTAAGGTATTATTAGCACTCCTGCCTTATAAGCCCCTTTTTCCTATACTTTTTATTTTAGTTAATTAAATACTCCTTTAGATATTTATTTATTAGCTTTAGTATATTTACCTTTATCTTGCTTTTATTAATCTACTAGTTATCTTTAGTAGTATATTCTTTTTATCTTATAAAATAAGCTACCTTAGGGCTTTATCCCTTAGTATAATAGATTTTTACCTTATATAAGATAATCTGCTTAATCTCTTACTAATTAGCTTTACTACTCCCTTTTAAATTAATTAGTAAAGGGGGTGTTTCCTTTCTACTAAAGGGATCTTTACTTTAGTATAGTTTTTATATATATGTAATTAATACTACTAAATATACCTTTAAGGTTAATAAAAATTTAAGTTAGTATAATAAAGGATTTACCTTTTTAAGAAACTTATATAGCCCTACTCTCTATAGTAATTATTTCTTCTTTAGCTTTTTTAGAAGCTAGTATCCTTTATATAGTTATAAGTATACTATATTTCTAATATTAATATCTACTAGATTATATTAGGAATTATATCTAATTTTAGATAGGGCAGTAGCAGTGGTTATTATAAATCAAGCCTCTCTTTAATAAAGCTTATAAAGTGCCTTTAAGTTCTCTTCCCCTAGTAGTAAGTTAGAAATTACTTGCTCTAAAAGAAGGTTAATAAGATCTAACAGTTTAAGCCTATATAATAACTTATTAAGCAACTAGTTAATTACTATAGCTACTATATTATTAAGATAGTGCTATAAAGCTAGAAGGATTAATACCTATAATACTGTTAGATTTATTATAGTATAATAGCAAATAGCTATTATTATTATCTAATTCTTTTATTTATCTACTCTATTTATCTAAGAGTAGTAGGCAGTTACTATTAGGAATTTAACTCCTAGCTTAGTAAATATTACCTACTAAACCTTAAAAATAAATTTAAGGTTCCTATTACTAACTATTTACCTTAGTAGTCCTTGGTTTATAATATATAGAGCTTAAAGAAGTAGTTCTACTTATATAGATACTAAATATATTATATTCCCTAGGATTAAGAGGGTTTTCTTACTAAATAAATAGTTTACTAGGTAAAGGGAATTATACTTTAAGTATCCTTTTATAGCCTATATAGTGTTTATTAAGTTTACCTTTAGTATATTAGTAATAAAGTCTAGAGAAATTATATGAAATAGCATTATATATATTCATGTACGCTAGGTAGCTAGAGCCACTAACTAG
>AFQZ01000970.1:0-19925 GCA_000222935.2 Aciculosporium take MAFF-241224
GGGCGTTTTATGCATTTTTTGGAGCGATTCCTCTTCTTCTTTAACAGAGAGAGAATTTGCGAGTGTCGGAATCGCTTGTATGGATGATAGAAGGGATACGCCGCATTGACCAGGAATTATGGGTTGCACACAGAATGAACGCACCTTGATTAGCTGGATCACAGGTCATGTGACCTGGGGCCGTACCGTGGCCACAACACCACACCTCCGCATTGTAGCCTGCTTTTTCCCCTCTTTTTAGAGATATAGATGAATTGATTATTGAACCCCCCCCCCACGGTTGTGCTGCAGCATACCTGTAACCTGAGCGTTCCCAACAGGTACTATTTAGAAAGGCACCTATAAAATTAACTTGTTTAACTTCCCAGTTATGCTAAGCAGCTAGGGCTAGTAAAATCCGCCAGCTAGGGAGAATACTAGTTATAGCAAAGGTTTCTGTGTAATTTAAACCTTTTATTTACATAAAACCCTTAGCTACTAGCCTAGCTTTATACTTTAGAGAATTATTTTCTTTATCCTTTTTAAGCTTTAAAACTAGCCTATTCTTTAGGATTTTTTAACCTCTAGGAACTTAGTTAATACCTGTAAAGTCAAAGGTTCCGAACCATAATAGCTGTTTAAATTCGCTATATATAGCTTTAAGCTATTCCTTCTTTTGTAGACTTTTTAAGGCTTGCTTCCAAGATTTAGGGTCTAGGGTAGGCTGATTACTCTTTAGCTTCTGTTAGGTATTATAGCAAATCTCTTTTATTAAGAGTGCTATATTAATATCTATTTTATCTGAATTTTCTTTAGAAGGGGCATCTTCTAAAATATCTGGCTTTAGGACTGCAGCTGGCTCTGGTTCTGGTTCTAGCTCTAGGAAAACCATTTAATCCTAAGGTCTAGGGTAATCCTCTTGTAGAAAATCCTTTATAATAAGGTTAAAATCATGATTTTAGCTTTCTCCCTCTAAAGGATTATTTTAGTTAGAGGGTTCTAAGATAGAGTCCCCTTCTAAAGCCTCTATAGAATATCTAGATAGGCCCCTAGATATAGGTCCTATAGGCTTTATAATCTTTAAAAAACTAGTTTTAAATACTGAGTTTTTAGAAGGAATATAGATAAGATAGGTTTTTAAACCTAAGGTTAAGAGCAACCTTCTAGAAACAGTCCTAGGGGCTAGCTTTTAAGCTTTTACCCTTTTTTCTATAGGAATTAGGACCTAATAATATAATCCTATAGCTTTAATAGAGCTAAAATTATCCTCTATAGGGTAATTAAATTCCTTAAAAAGTATCTGAGCTAAGCTCTCGGATTTAGTGCTATTTACTGTTATATTTATTAAATTAACAATAGCAGGGAGGGTAAAGCACCATAGATAGAGAGGTAAGCCTGCCCACTGTAGGGTAGCCCGTAATCTATTTATAATAGTGCGTATAGAACACTTAGCTAGCCCATTTTGCTTATGGATATAGGGGCTAGAAGTTGTAAATTTAATTCCCTTCTTTACTAGCCAATTTTGGCTGCTAGAATTAACCTTTAATCCCCCGTTAAAGTGGAAATGCTTAGGGTAAGTACCATACTGGTTTTTAAGCCCTCTAAAGAATCCCTTTAATACTGTAAAAATAGTATTACCTTCCTTATTAGCTATTAAAAAGCACCATTTATAGTGACTTTTTCTATCCACTAAAATAAGACTTACTAACTGCTTATTATAGGGTAATGGACTAATTTTCAGGGTATTCCCCTTTATACAATTTAGAGACTTAGGGGGGTTAGGAATAGGTTGTTTACTAGGTCTCCTAGTAATCTTAGCTGAATTACAAGCTAAGCACCTAAAATCCTGACTTTTAACCTCTGAAAAATCAGGGATTCTGTTGGTAACGCTCAGGTTACAAGTATGCTACAGCACAAATGTAGGGGGGGGGGTTTAATAATCAATTTATCTATATCTCTAAAAGAGGGGAAGAAGTAGGCTACAATGCGGAGGTGTAGTATTGTAGCCACGGTACAGCCCTATGTTATATAACCTATAATCCAGCCAATTAGGGTGTATGCATCCTATATGCAACCCATAATTCCTAGTTAATGTAGCATATTCCTTTCATCCTCCATATAAGCGATTCTAACACTTATAAATTCTCTCTTTATTAAAGAAGAAGAGGAATTGCTTTAAAAATGCATAAAACGCCCTAAATAATTAGATATTAATAAACAAGTAGTAAAGCGAAAAACATCCTTTAAATAAATGACTTTTATTAGTCCAGGCTAAATGGTTATGGAGGCAAAGAGTGTTATAGGGGGGGGGGGGCTAAAGGGTGCAATTCCTGTGTTCAATCCTACTAAATTAGGCGCTTATAATTGCGTTCAAATTCATTAAATTTGAACTCTTTATTAGGCGCTTAATTTGCTATTAACTTTAGTAAGGAATTAGGACTTTTTCATTCTTTAGCGGCTCTGGCAGCGGCTCTTGCGGTAATTCTTGTAACAGGTCTTTTAACCCATCCTTCTACACGGATTTAGGCTTTATTCTTTATTACAAAGGTCTTAAGAGCTTTATTTAGTAAAGCTTTTATTATTACATCCGCAGGATTATTATTGCTATTAATCCAGCGTATCTTAGCTACTTTCCTCCTTTTATATAACTACTATAAAGCTATAATATTAATCATTAGCCTCTTTTCCTTTATTATCCCTAGCTTAATAATATACTTATTGTTGGTAGCGCTCAGGTTACAAGTATGCTGCAGTATAAATGTAGGGGGGGGGGGGTTCAATATTTAATTCATCTATGTCTCTAAAAGAGGGGAAGAAGCAGGCTATAATGCAGAGGTATAGTGTTATAGCCACGGTACGGCCCTAGGTCACATAACCTGTGATCTAGCTAATTAGGGTGTGTGCATTCTGTATATAACCCATAATTCCTAGTTAATACAGCATATCCCTTCTATTATCTATATAAGCGATTCTAACACTTGCAAATTCTCTCTCTATTAAAAAAGAAGAGGAATCGCTCTAAAAAAATGCATAAAACGCCCCAAATAATCAGATATTAACAAACAAGTAATAAAGCGAAAAACATCCTTTAAATAAATAACTTTTGTTAGTCCAGGCCGAATAGTTATGGAGGCAAAGAGTATTGTAGGGGGGGGGGGCTAAAGAGTGTAATTCCTGCGTTCAATCCTACTAAATTAGGCGCTTATAATTGCGTTCAAATTCATCAAATTTAAGCTCTTTATTAGGCGCTTAATTTGTCGTTAGATTTAGTGAGGAATTAGGACTTTTTCATTCTTTAGCGGCTCTAGCAGCGGCTCTTATAGCAATTCTTACAACAGGTCTTTTAACCCATCCTTTTATATGGATTTAGGCTTCATTCTTCGTTATAAAGGTCTTAAGAGCTTTATTTAGTAAAGCTTTTGTTATTATATTCACAGGATTATTATTACTATTAATCCAGCGTATCTTAGCCACTTCCCTCCTCTTATATAACTGCTGTAAAGCCATAATATTAATTATTAGCCTCTTTTCCTTTATTATCCCTAGCTTAATAATACATTCATATAGTAAGAAAGAGTTAGTGCATATTATTATTAGAATTTTCAGCTTGTTTAATCGGTTAGTAATAATATTTAGAGTAGTGCTTATTATATAAGCAATATTAATACCTTAAACCATCCCATATAGCTTAGAAGCTAATGCACTTCTTGTAACTCTTTTAGATTTTATTAAGCTATATGTCATGATATTTCCTCTGAGGGTAAATTTAAAGGTATTATTATCCTTTCTTTTATTGCCTAGGATAATCACATAGCCTAGTTAAGAGCTAAGGTCTTTATTATTTGTAAAAAAACTGTTAATAAAGACATAAAGAGCAGCGTTTTTTAGTAAGAGAGATATATATTAAAGTCTATAGTCTTAATTGTTAATTTGCTATTAAAGTCTTTTATTAAGCCTTAAAACATTATTAGATCCTAGATATTAGGCTTGGGCAGTAACGGAAAGATCATAAGATGCTTTAGGTTAATATATCAGAGTAATGTACGCTCCTTATGCTTGCTGTTTAACATATTTCGCTCGGTTAGTTGGGTTATTAACTTATAATAGCTTCCTTCCTTATTCCTTTTATTGTAAAAAGAAGGTGTTATTATTAACTTCGCTTAAAATGCAACTATTAAACATTAATAGTATTAAAATCGTTAACCTCTCTTTTAGCTTTGCAAGGAATTCAGCGTTTTTCAACTTAACCTCTTTACAATTAAAAAACTTAGTATCGCTAAGTCCTAAGGTATTATTAGTTTATATTCTAATAATTCTAAAACACAAGCTTTTACTAGAAGAAATAAGAAGATAAGGGTTATATATAGAGGTTATTATCTGTAGTCTCTAATAATAATAATTAAAATACGTTAACTACTAATGTATGCTAGCCTTTGCTATTCCGTATAGCGGCTTAATTACGACTATAATAACGTCTGGCGGGTAAAGGTGTGTAATTTATGCTAGAAGCTTTGCAAGAATTATGCAATTAAGCTTTGTTTGTAACTATACATATGCTTAGGTAATATCCCTTAGCTAAACCATAATGCCTTCCTTTTTTAATAAGGGAGCAAGGGTAATAATAAGCCTTTAACTAGCTCTCTAAATTATTAGGGACTATATAAGAATAACCTCTTTCCCATGGTTGCTATAGCCTTAGATAACACATTATAACTTTTTATATAGGGAGTTAGTTGCCTTGCCTTTAACTTCTCTTACTATCTATAAGCTAAAGAGTCTTTTACCTCTATACCTTTATAGGTTAAATTTTATAAATTCAAACATATTCCTTGTTAGTAAAGCATTAATTTCTGCTTTATCAGAGAGTTTGAAAGGTTCTCTAGGTATATTAATTTTTCCTTGTGTATAGAGGTTAATTATAAGTTAAAAATCAGCCTTTTCTTTCTTAGTAAGAAAAGCCTCTGCTTAAGGGTGTTTCCGGGGTCTTCCACGTCCTCTTTATAGTAGAGTTATTAGGTTATTAGGGGGGTTTTTGTGATTTTCATTACCTTAAACCGGGTCTTTCTCGTGAGAAGATTCCACCTCTAGCAAGGTTATATACGGTTTAATAACCATAGACCGAAACTTTGTAGGGCTATAAGGCATCTTAATAATATAAGTCTCTCCTTCTATTAAGAGAAGCTTGTAAGGGCTAGTCCATCCACCTTTTTTACAATAAACTTATATATTAGAATTCAAAGGAAGAGTATATATAGGCATGGTTATTAGGCCGTTGTGGGTATTAAGAGCATCGTAGACTTGGCGTCTTATAAGACTACGTCTTGCTTTATCTATTGCTTTTTAAAGTATCTTAGCTCTTTAGGCAACTATAAAGCTTAGGGGGGAATTATTTATTATCCTTAGATAGGTTCTAAAGACTAAAAGGGTAGGAATAAGACTATTTAGACTAGCAGAGTTATTAACTGCTTTAATAGCTATTTAAAGTATCTACTCTTTTAAGAGAAGACTGTTAGTGTTAGTAGCGCTCAGGTTATAAGTATGCTGCAGCACAAATATAAGGGGGGGGGTTCAATATTCAATTCATTTATATCTCTAAAAGAGGGGAAGAAGCAGGCTATGATGCGGAGGTGTGGTGTTGTGGCCACGGTACGGCCCCAGGTTATATAACCTGTAATCTAGCTAATTAAAGTGCGTGTATTCTGTATGCAACCTATAATTCCTGGTTAATGCAGCGTATCCCTTCTATTATCCATACAAGCAATTCCAATACTTGCAAATTCTCTCTCTATTAAAGAAAAAGAGGAATCGCTCTAAAAAATACATAAAACGCCCTAAATAATCAGATATTAATAAACAAGTAATAAAGCGAAAAACATCCTTTAAATGAATGACTTTTGTTGGTTCAGGCTAAATGGTTATAGAGGTAAGAGTGTTATAGGGGGGGGGGGGGCTAAAGAGTGTAATTCCCGCGTTCAATCCTACTAAATTGGGCGCTTATAATCGCGTTCAAATTCATCGAATTTGAGCTCTTTATCAGGCGCTTAATTTGTTGTTAGATTTAGTAAGGAATTAGGACTTTTTTATTCTTTAGCGGCTCTAGCAGCGGCTCTTGTAGCAATTCTCATGATAGGTCTTTTGACCTATCCTTCTATATGGATTTAGGCTTTATTCTTTGTTATAAAGGTCTTAAGAGCTTTATTTAGTAAAGCTTTTGTTATTACATCCGCAGGATTATTATTACTATTAATCCAGCGTATCTTAACTACTTCCCTCCTCTTATATAACTGCTATAAAGCTATAATATTAATTATTAGCCTCTTTTCCTTTGTTGTCCCTAGCTTAATAATACATTTATATAGCAAGAAAGAGTTAGTGTATATTATTATTAGAATTTTCAGCTTGTTTAATCAGTTAGTAATGATATTTAGAGTAGTGCTTATTGTATAGGCAATATTAACACCTTAAACCATCCTATATAGCTCGGAAGCTAATGTACTTCTTATAACTCTTTTTGATTTTATTAAGCTATATGTTACGATATTTCCTCTGAGGGTGAATTCAGAGGTATTGTTATCCTTCCTTTTATTGCCTAGGATGATTATATAGCCTAGTTAAGAGCTAAGGTCTTTATTATTTATAAAAGAACTATTAATAAAGACATAAAGAGCAGCGTTTTCTAGTAAGAGAGATATATATTAAAGTCTATAGTCTTGATTGTCAATTTGCCATTAAAGTCTTTTATTAAGCCTTAAAACATTGTCGGATCCTGGATGTTGGACTTAGGCGGCAATAGAAAGATTGTAAGATGCTTTAGGTTAATATATTAAAGCAATGTACGCTCCTTATGCTTGCTGTTTAACATATTTCGCTTAGTCGGTCGGGTTATTAACTTATAATAGCTTCCTTTCTTATTCCTTTTATTATAAAAAGAAGGTATTATTATTAACTTTGCTTAAAATGCAACCGTTGAACATCAACGGTGTTAAAATCGTTAACCTCTCTTTTAGCTTTGCAAGGAATTTAGTGTTTTTTAACTTAACCTCTTTATAATCAAAAAACTTAGCATTGCTAAGTCCTAAGGTATTATAAGTCTGTATTCTAATGATTCTAAAACATAAGCTTTTACTAGAAGAAATAAGAAGATAAGGGTTATATATAGAGGTTATTATCTGTAGTCTCTAACAATAATAATTAAAATACATCAACTACTAATGTGTGCCAGCCTCTACTATTCCATATAGCGGCTTAATTACGACTATAATAACGTTTAGCGGGTAAAGGTATACAATTTATGCTGGAAGCTTCGCAAGAATTATGCAATTAAGCTTTGTCTATAACTACATATATGCTTAGGTAATATCCCTTAGCTAAACCGTAATGCCTTCCTTTTTTAATAAGGGAGCAAGGGCAATAATAAGCCTTTAACTAGCTCTCTAAATTGTTAGGGACTGTGTGAGAATAACCTCTTTCCCATAGTTGCTATAGCCTTAGATAACACATTATGACTTTTTATACAGGGAGTTAGTTGCCTTGCCTTTAACTTCTCTTACCATCCACAAGCTAAAGAGTCTTTTGCCTTTATGCCTTTACGGGTTGATTTTATAAATTCGAACATATTCCTTGCTAGCAAAGCATTAATCTCTGCTTTATTAGAGAGTTTAAAAGGTTCTCCAGGTGTATTAATTTTTCCTTGCGCATAGAGGTTAATTATAAGTTAAAAATCGGCCTTTTTTTTCTTAATAAGAAAAGCCTCTGCTTAAGGGTGTTTCCGGGGTCTTCCACGTTCTCTTTATAGTAGAGTTATTAGGTTATTAAGGGGGTTTTCGTGATTTTTATCACCTTAAACCAGGTCTTTCTTATAAACCAGGTCTTTCTTATAAGAAGATTCCACCTCTAGTAAGGTTATATACGGTTTAATAACTGTAAACTGAAACTTTATAAGGCTATAAAGCATCTTAATAATATAAGTCTCTCCTTTTATTAAGAAAAGCTTATAAGGGCCAGTCCATCCGCTTTTTTTATAATAAACTCATATATTAGAATTCAAAGAAAGAGTGTATATAGGCAGGGTTATTAGGCCGTTATGGGTATTAAGAGCATTGTGGACTTGGCGTCTTATAAGACTACGTCTTACTTTATCTGTTACTTTTCAAAGTATCTTAGCTCTTTAGGCAACTATAAAGCTTAGGGGGAAATTATTTGTTATCCTTAGATAGGTTCTAAAGACTAGAAGGGTAGGAATAAGACCATTTAGACTAGCAGAGTTATTAACTACTTTAATAGCTATTTAAAGTATCTGCTCTTTTAAGAGAAGACTGTTAGCTTTAGTCTTAATAATATTATATATATATTATATATTCATGTACGCTAGGTAGCTAGAGCCACTAACTAGTTCATCAACTAACTTCTTAATATAGGAAAAACCCTAAGATAGGGGAGAAAACCCATATTCTTCTATATAGCTCCCGCTAAGCCTCTAATATAGAGTCTTTATTGTTTCTAACCATTAGTATAAGATATCTGCCAGTTCCCCGGAACTGCAGACAATGACAGAAGTGTAGTTATGCTTTATATAAAAGGTTAGTATGTTAGTAAAAACCCCCTATAAGCACCTCCCCTCCTAGTCCGGCTCTTCCTCCTTTATCCTATTGTTTCCATTGCCTCTGGTCCCTTTCTTAGCCTTGTTATTGCATATCTACCACGCCTTACTAAGCTCCTCTGCTAACCTGTACTACTAAAGTCGCCCAGTCAAAAGCACCCACTTTATAATATTTAGTGCTAGCTTCTTGTTATTAAGCGCTGCCCTAAGTTCCCGTGGATCTTTTATTACGGGCACTGCTAGAATCAGTCTTAGATGGTTATATTCTGGGTATAACAGGATAAGGTAATAGATATCCTCGTCTCCTCCCTAGTATTAGCATATTAGTAAAGTTACCTTAGGCACCTGTCTATTATAGAGGAAGGCATTTAGCCCTATTTTTTCCGTTCGAAGCTGAACTAGGGCTACAGATTCATGCTTAAGCAGGCTATTATAGAGCTTTGCTATCTTTTTTATGCTCTTAAAGTTAGGTTCCTTATCTGCTGCTATTGCTTTTGCCCGTCCTCTTCTCACCTGAGCCTCACGCCTCTGCCGGATCCACCGTTTTTCCCACTCTCTCTCTAATTCCTATCTGGCTATAAGGCTACTAGGGAGGGGGGGGGGGGCATTAGGAAACGCCTTATAGCGATTACGTCGGCGGCCTCTTCCTCGGCGTCGTAGCTGCAATGCTATTAAATTACAGGCCTGCCATATCTTCTTGCCCATGCCACTATCCTTAAGTCTTTAGTAGAATCGTTGTTTAACGTAATTAAGGTACAGATCCACCGGCGGCACTGCTGCTTCCATCTCTAAGAGTGTTACTGGCGTCGCCTTATACGCCCCTATAACCCGCCTTAAGCATTCATTCTATTCCCTTATAAATGCCTTTACTACCCCCTGTGCTACCCCTTCTGGCTTGCTATGGGTGTAGTATATCCCAGCTCCATAGGCTATTGTGCTTTGTATTACCTGCATATAAAGGGATCTTGCACACTCTAGTCGGCATCCCCACGTAGACGTAGCTAGCGCCGTGAGCGCTAATTTCTACCGTGACAATTTGGCATTCACCTTCTTTATGTAGGTTGACTAATAAAGCTTCTAGTAAATCCAAACCCCTAGGAATCGCGCTGATTGTGTCGGTTGTATTGTTGCTCTGCTAAGTTGGATTATTGTTATAATTACCTGCCTTTTCCTTATAAAGTGCATTAGCTTACTCTTTCCTAGGTTGAACCTTAGCCTATACTCCTTTGACCACTCCTTATATATTCTCCAGGCTCTTTCTAGTTATACTTTTGTCTCCTCTGCCGTTTTTCTATATACTATAATGTTTATATTATCCAAGAACCCTAACGTTAATGTTGATTCCGCTGCTGCTAGTCTTCGATATAGTGGCATAATGTAGAGCAGGAAGAGGATAGGAGACGCCGGCGACCCTTGCGGAACCCCTGTAGTAACTTGGATTTCCTTGGTAATACGTCTGTTAAACGCTAATTATGCTCTCCTTTCTAACGTGAAGCCCTGTGCCTATCTGGCCATCCACCCTAGCAGTCCTAACTCCTTTATAGTGCGGATTAATCGTTTATAGCTAATAGTGTCGAACGCCCTGGTGATATCTAGCTGCAGTAATAATGCTATCCCCCGGTAATGCCACGCCGTTCTCACAACCTCTTTTAGCATGCTTAGTGCTATCTCCATTAATCTGCCAGCCCTATTGCCTATCTGTATGTCCGGTAGTATATAGCCTTCCTTTATTGCAATAGTAATCCTCCTTATAATAGCTCCCTTAATCACTTTGCCCATTGTGTTTAACAGTAATATCGGCCTCCACCCCTCCGGTCTGCCCAACTCCTTAGGGGACTTCCCAGGTTTGCATAGAACTACCACCTTCGCTTGTCAGAAGGAGGCCAGATAATATCCTAAGCCATAGTAAGCATTTACAAGGCGTGTTAAACACAATATTAGGGCCGCTCCGCATAGCTTAAGGAAACCCATTAGCAGCTTGTCCAGTCCTAGGGCTTTTTAACTTGCCGTATTCTTTATAACCTCTTTAATTTCCTCCTCTATAAACACAGGAACTGCCTGATCGTTGTTACAGTATCTTATCCCCTCCTCTGCCTCCGGACCTAGAGCCCTAGCCGCGGATAGAGGGAAGAACCTCTTTGTAAATGCCCTTGCCTTGCCCTTGTATATAACCTTCACTATCTCCTCCCTGCCATTGTCTCCTAGCCGGGTTAGTAGTAGGACCTGTTGCCTTTTAGGAGGAAGTCCACTTTATAGCCGGGCCTAACGCTCTAGGGTCTAAAGACTCCCTTTAGACCTGGATAACTTGCTAACTGCCTGTTGCCAGCTACTTTTCTTCTCCTCTAAGATAACACGATCCTGTTTTTTTATAGCTTCCGTTAAGGCCTGCTACGCTTCCTGCGTCCATTATTACTACCACTGCCTATTAGCATGTCTTGCCTCTACTGTCGCGTCCCTTACCCTTTTATTTTACTAAGGCTGTGGTTTGCTATGCCCTTAAGGTCGCTTAGGTGCTGCTATATTGGCTATCTCCGTGAGCTGTTAGGTAAGCCACTGCGCATAGTTATTAATTTCTTGCTGGTTATATAGCGGAAGCTCTAACCCTTTCTTTCTAAGCCTGTTTAAAGCCTCTGCCATAATAAGGTTCTCATCCGCTGTCCTCTAACCCCGGACTAACCCTGGGCTGTTGCTTAATTCCTTGTTTGTCCTAATGCTAATAAGCTGGGGCATATGGTTAGATCCGGCGATTTCCACTGGCCTGATGAATTTAATACTAACGTTGTGGGTGGTCCACGCATAGTTAATAGTGCTGTCCCTGCTGCCATGTTCTCTCCTTATTACTTCCCTAAACGGCGTAGCTAGGCCGAGTTGCTACCTCGTTATAAATTCTAACATCTTATTATGCCCCGGAGATGTTCGGCCGAATCTGTCCCATAAGGGGTAATATTAGTTGAAGTCCCCCACAAATATACTCCGGCCCTTTACCTAGGTATCGGCAAAGTGTTGTAGAGGCGTCTGCCACCCCCTTTTGTAAGCTGGGGAATATATGTTATACACCTCTACTCTACATAGCTTGACACTGCACTAATCCTCCCCCCTCCCTATAGTCCAAAGCCCTGCCTTGACCTTCTAGTGTATATAAATCGCCGTTCTTCCACTATATGTTGCTAATGTATAGTGCCCCTGAGATGGATTCGGCAGTATACTGTTATAGCCTTCTGGTTCCTGGATGGCTATTACCTTAGGGCTAACGTTATGCCCTAACGCTAGATGTACTAGATTGCTTTTCTTCTGTATATTCCAGTACATAACCTTAATTATATACTTTATTGTATGCTTTAGAGCACCCTGGTTAGGCTGGCTCCGGTATTGTTCTGCTCTCTTGTCAGTTATAGGAAGGCCAGCATTATGCCTTTCTCTGCCAGTCTTTGCTATCCTAATTGTAGTTTGTATGTTCATCTCGTAGAAAGGCCCCTTAGTTATATGCTCCTTCCTCTTAGCTGCCTTTCTGTTAATCCCCCGGTCTCTTCTTTATAATAACCCTTGCCTATAGTAGCTGTTATAGCCTCCGACCGATAGTCGCGGAAGAACAGCGGCCTCATAGCATAAGCCTCCCGGGCCTGTTGCCACCTATTATTGCTTACCAAGCATAGCTAAGACTATGCTAGATGTGCCCCTACGCAATTTAGGCATCTCTCCTGTACCTTGCCTGTTAACATCGGGCAAGTCCTCTCTCCCTTAGGGTGTTTTCTAGCAGCATACCTGCTGCATCTTGCTTCCTCCTTATAGTGCCTAGCAATATATCTAATCTTATAGTAATTATAACATTACTTTAGGTGGACCATCTCGTTATATAGCTTAGCGTTAAAAATCTCTGCTTAGTATACTATTCCCCCATAGCATAGGCGGTTTGCTGCCTTAGTGCCCTTAACGCTAACCACTAGTGGTGCCCTCGTCGCTGTTCCCTTTGGCTTCCGCACTATTATCTTTGCCATGTTTAAACCATTCTCCTTTTTAATGTTTTTCCTTATATCCTTAATTACAACATGGTTCGTCAATCGTGTTAGGAATCCCTTAATAATTACACTAAACATCTTCCTGTTTACTTCCGCCGTAGGTCCAAAGGCAACTCTCACCTAGGCCATGTTTTCCTTCTATTTCCTCCCTGCCTTAGTAAACGTAATAACTGTGTCTCCACTCTGTAGCCTGCGTGCTACTATTGCCTTCTCCACGCTAATAGCGCTGTTTACTGCCTTTACAATCTCTCCTGGCAATCTGTTCCTAACTGCCTTACTAATAGTGTTTCTCTTTACCATTGCTTCCTGGTAATGGCGGGCTAGTATTGCCATACCCTCTGTTCGGGCTAAAGGTATTGTTATATTCTGCCCCGTAACTCTGCAAGCTGTAATAGTTGCCTAAGTCCCCCTAACTATTAATTTAGTCCTAGGGACAGCCTCTATTGCCTCCTTAACCGCCTTCTTAACCGTGGTTTTAACTTTACTGTTAACCGCTTCTATAATCAATGCCTATAGATCTCCTGTGCTAGTCTTTGCTTAGGCTATCTCCCCTCCTACATCTATAGTAACTTATATAAAGGTCCTAATAAAAGCCTATATTTCTGTTATTTCTGCCTCTGGGATAACTTTTATTATTAACTCCTTTAGTAATTTTATTTTATTCTTTAGTTTTTCCCACACTGCTATTACTCCAGAATTCTCTCCTTAATATTGTATTTCTTCCTAGGTAGTGCCTTGTCCTTTGTCGGTCGCGGATCTATGCGAAAATTCGTTAATTATTACACCCCTTGCGCTGCTTACTCCCCTTGTGCAATGCGCTATTACTAGGGGGGGTATTTGATGATAAGGAATCCAATTCCGTGCTTCTTTTTCGTTTTAGGCGTGATACCGCGTCGTGTCCGCGGTGTTGGTCCTTTGCCAGCTACTTCTCTTTTTTTTAATAATATTATATGCTTTGCAAAGAGGGGTATAATATTGCTTAAGTTTTCCAATGCTATTGTAAGCCTTAACAGGGACTTCGTTAATATTAATTAATAATAGTTGAGCTAAATGCCTGAATTTACTAGAAGCAAAGTTTCTTCTAGCATCATGGACTATCTAGTCTGGGGGTCTAAGATATGTATCAATCTAGTACTCTTTAAGGGCATTCCAGATATCTTAAGCTTTCTGTTATTAAGGTGTAAGAAAGCGGGCAGCTTAAAATAATATTGCTGAATCTATAATATGTAGGACCAGCTTCTTATTAATTTGCATAATATTAACAAGGACCTTATAGTTAAATTTAATATTGTCTTTAAGAGTGAATTTAAATCTACTTAGAGCTTTTACGTTCATCTAGCATTAATGGTAAGCATACGTGATTTTCCCTATATCAGCCTTATTAAATTCTTTACCAGCCCTGGCAAGAAGGTTATTTAATCGGTTGATTAACAGATGACTAAATTAGTAATAAAGTTGACGGATTTCGGCTTTAAAAAGCATAAAAATAGCAGGTTCTTAAGAACTAGCTGTCCACTAAGGATATCCCTATTTCCTAATAATAAGTACCTTTTTATCTCCTTAGATTAAAAGATTCTTAAGATTATTAAGTTTAACACCTATTTTATCTATATTTATAATAGAATATAAAAACAGTATAGTACTATTAAGCATATAGAAAGGTATTATACTAAAAATTATTAGAAGCTTTAAAATACTAGTTAAAGTCGCAGTACTAGCTCTAAAGGTAATAGTCCTTTAGTCAGAGGAATGCTTAATTGTAAGGTTCTTTATGATTTTTATTAGAGCGTTAACTTAGCCTTGGCCAGCAGTTGAAATTCCTAATGCTCCTGTATCCAGGAGTATACCATAAAATATATCCGCTATATATCTCGTATCTATAAGATACACATGTTATTAAGGTTGTTTATTAGTATTGTAGTTATAGGGGTCTTTAAGAAATAAGGTATATTTAAAAGCATTATTCTATAAGAAGTTCACGGTTAATTAGGAAAAGAGTAGGGGATTTAGTGCTTACATAAAGAATGCTATAAAGGAGAAAGTATTATAAGCCTCTTTATTATCTGGTTTCTCTTTTTTATTAGTAGTAAGGAAAGTAGCGTTCTAAGCGGCTTTTTTGTGTTTATCCTTACTACTATTATTAGTAGTAGTAAGTTGGGCTATTTTGCCTTTATAGGCCTATAGGAATGCATAGTATTAGCGTTCAGAGGGTGGTTTTTAGTGTTTTTTATTATTTTATTAAGTTGCTTTTGCTTTCTTTTGCTTAAAGGCAGGATAGTTAGTTAACTAATATCCTTCTTTACAGTAGATAAAGCATTTCTTTAAGCTTGCTCTGGCTTAAGGTTTTTTATAATATATAGCTTATAAATAGCGTTAGTCTGTAAACATTACTATGTTAGTGTTTTGGTTTATAGACCGGGCAATAAGGGCAGTTGAATTATTATTAGTAGTTATTAGTAACTAACTTATAAAGGTTAGTAGTATGTCTATTACTAAGAGGCAATTTTAAAGATCACTAATAAATCCTTTAAAGGTTAGCATATTCTTAAATTTAGCATTATAGAAATCGTTATTATTTTCTATTGCTTGTTATACTTAATAAAGAAGAATTATATCTTGTTTAAGAGGGTTATAAAGGCTATTAAATATCTTTATAAGTCAGTTAAGAAGAATTTCTAAGCATTCTAACTTATTCTTTATTAAATGTTTTATAATAATATAGCAAAGGTATAAATCAGTAAATTGTGTTTTGTAAAAGCTCTTATTCTTAGGTGTTTTAAAGTGATTCCTAATGTTCTAAGTTATCTCCTTAAATAGGATTATCTTTACTCTAAAGTATTTAAAGAAGTATATATAGGCTTTACCTTAAAGCATAATAGGGAAGGCTTTTAGGTAAAGTAAGGGGGAAACTCCTGCTTAAGAACATTTCTCTTTAAAATATAGTAACTTCTTATTAATAAAGTTATATACTTTTTTAGAATATTATTCTTCTTTCTAGTAAAGTCTCTTAAGAGTATTAAGGGCTTTTTGATTACTATTAGAAAGTGTTCTAGTTAGGGTTTGTGGTTTTAGGGGAGGGTCTTTAGTTAAATGAAAATCTTTATTATTAGAGTTCTTATTATTAGAAAGTTTAAGTCGTTAAATCTCTTTTCCTTTCCTAGTTGCTTTTTCTGGCAAAGGTTTGTATTTTATGTTAGGGTTAATGTTTAAGATATTAATAAGATCTTTAGAGACGTTTAATCTTGATCCTCTAGCTGTTTTAACACTATTATTATTAAGGTAATTATAAAGGGTATACTTAAGGTTGTTATTAATTTTATTAAAAGTATCCTTTGTTTAATTTTTATAATCTTGCTAGAAGTTAATAAGGAGATTATGCCCTTTTCCTTTGTTAATAATGTAGTAGTTAATTGTATATATAATACGGTTATTAATCTGTTGTTTAGTAGCTGTATTAATATTAATATTATTAACTAACTTAGTCTAATTAAAGGATAGAATTAGATAGTGCTTATAAAGTTTTTAGGGTAGGGTGCTTTTTAGAAGTTCTCTTCTGTAGACATCCTTTTAGAGTTGTTTATTAAAATTATCTATTTTTCCTTAGCTTAAAGACATTTTGGTGTTTTAGGCTTTGTGTTTAGTACTAATTAAAGTAGTTAGCGTTGGTTCTTTGTGAATAATAATAAAGATCTGGTTTTAATTATAAATAAGTAATAGTTAATAATAAGGGAGAAGATCTATAAGAGTTAAGTCTTCTTATAATTATAAATGATTTAACAGTTAATGATTTAAAGAAATAATCCTTTGGTTAGCATAATATTAGAATTTCTTATAGTTACATAAGTAAAAGCGTTCGGACAAGTCTCTTCTGGATATAACCTAACAAATCTATGGTTATTAGCAACTACTAATTAGTGTTAGTAGCGCTTAGGTTACAAGTATGCTGTAGTATAAATATAAGGGAGGGGGTTTAATATTTAATTTATTTATATCTCTAAAAGAGGGAAAGAAGCAGGCTATAATGCGGAGGTATGATGTTATGGCCACGGTACGGCCCCAGGTCACATGACCTGTAATCTAGCCAATTAGGGTGCGTGCATTCTGTATGCAACCTACAATTTCTAGTTAATGCAGCGTATCCCTTCTATTATCCATATGAGCGATTCCAACAGTTAGCTTTGGTCTTAATAATATCATATGCTCTGCAAAGAGGGGCATAATATCGCTTAAGTTTTCTAATGCTATTGTGAGCCTTAACGGGGACTTTATTAATATTAATTAACAATAGTTAAGCTAAATGCCTGAATTTGCTAAAAGTGAAGTTTCTTCTGGCATTGTAGACTATCTAGTCTAGGGGTCTAAGATATGTGTTAATCTAGCACTTTTTAAGGGTATTCCAGATATCTTAAGCTTTTTATTATTAAGGTATAAGAAAGCGGGCAGCTTAAAATAATGTTACTGAATCTATAACGTGTAGGACCGGCTTCTTATTAATTTGTATAATATTAACAAGGACCTTATAGTTAAATTTAATATTGTCTTTAAAAGTAAATTTAAATCTACTTAGAGCTTTTGCGTTTATCTAGCATTAATGGCAAGTATACGTGATTTTTCCTATATTAGCCTTATTAAATTCTTTACCAGCCCTGGCAAGAAGGTTATTTAATTAGTTAATTAACAGATGACTAAATCAGCAATAAAGTTAACGGATTTCGGCTTTAAAAAGCATAAAGATGGCAGGTTCTTAAGAACTAGCTGTCTACTAAGGATATCCCTATTTCCTAATAATGGGTACCTTTTTATCTCCTTAGATTAGAAGATTCTTAAGATTGTTAAGTTTAATACCTATTTTATCCATATTTATAATAAAATATAAAAACAGTGTAGCACTATTAAGCATATAGAAAGGTATTATACTAAAAATCGTCAGAAGCTCTAAAATACTAGTTAAAGTCGCAGTACTAGCTCTAAAGGTGATAGTCCTTTAGTTAGAGAAATACTTAATTATAAGGTTCTTTATGATTTTTATCAGAGCGTTAACTTGGCCTTGGCTAGCAGTTGAAATTCCTAATGCTCCTGTATTTAGGAGTATATTATGAATTGTATCTACTATATATCTTATATCTATAAGATATATGTGTTATTAAGGTTGTTTATTAGTATTATAGTCGTAGGGGTTTTTAAGAAATAAGGTATGTTTAAAAGCATTATCCTGCAAGAAGTTTACGGTTAATTAGGAAAAGAGTAGGGGATTTGGTGCTTACATAAAGAATGCTATAAAGGAGAGAGTATTATAAGCCTCTTTGTTGTCTGGTTCCTCTTTTTTATTAGTAGTAAGGAAAGCAGCGTTCTAAGTGGCTTTTTTGTGTTTGTTCTTACTATTATTATTAGTAGCAGTAAGTTGGGCTATTTTGCCTTTATAGGCCTATAGGAATGCATAGTATTAGCATTTAGAGGGTGGTTTTTAGTGTTTTCTGTTATTCTACTAAGTTGCTTTTGCTTTTTTCTGCTTAAAGGCAGGATGGTTAGTTAACTAGTATTCTTCTTTATAGTAGATAAAGCATTTCTTTAAGCTTGCTCTGGCTTAAGGTTTTTTATAATATATAGCTTGTAAATAGCATCGGTCTGTGAACATTGCTGTATTAGTGTTTTAGTCTATAGACTAGGCAATAAGGGCAGTCGAATTATTATTAGTAGTTGTTAGTAACTGACTTATAAAGGTTAGTGGTATGTTTATTGCTAAGAGACAATTTTAAAGATTACTAATAAATCCTTTAAAGGTTGGTACATTCCTGAATTTAGTATTGTAGAAATTGTTGTTATTTTCTATTACTTGTTATACTTAATGAAGAAGAATTGTATCTTATTTAAGAGGGTTATAAAGGCTATTAAATATCTTTATAAGTTAGTTAAGAAGAATTTCTAAGTATTTTAACTTATTCTTTATTAGATGTTCTATAATAATATAGCGAAGGTGTAGATCAGTAAATTATGTTTTGTAAAAGCTCTTATTCTCAGGTGTTTTAAAGTAATTCCTAATGTTTTAAGTTATCTCCTTAAATAGGATTATTTTTGCTTTAAAGTATTTAAGGAAGTATGTATAGGCTTTACCTTAAAGTATAATAGGGAAGGCTTTTAAGTAAAGTAAGGGGGAAACTTCTGCTTAAGAATATTTCTCTTTAAAATATAGTAACTTCTTATTAATAAAGTCATATACTTTTTTAGAATATTATTCTTTTTTTTAGTAAAGTTTCTTAAGAGTATTAAGGGCTTTTTAATTACTATTAGAAAGTGTTCTGGTTAGGGTTTATAGTTCTAGGGGAGGGTTTTCAGTTAAATAAAAATCTTTATTATTAGAGTTCTTATTATTAGAAAGTTTAAGTTATTAAATCTCTTCTCCTTTCCTAGTTGCTTTTTCTAGTAAAGGTTTGTATTTTGTGTTAGGGTTAATATTTAAGATATTAATAAGATCTTTAGAGACGTTTAATCTCGATCCTTTAGCTGTTTTAATACTATTATTATTAAGGTAATTACAAAGGGTATACTTAAGGTTATTGTTGATTTTATTAAAAGTATCCTTTGTTTAATTTTCATAATCTTACTAGAAGTTAATAAGGAGATTATGCCCTTTTCCTTTGTTAAGAATGTAGTAGTTAATTATATATGTAATACGGTTATTAATCTGTTATTTAGTAGCTATATTAACATTAATGTTATTAACTAACTTAGTCTAATTAAAGAATAGAATTAGATAGTGCTTGTAAAGTTTTTAGGGTAGGGTGCTCTTTAGAAGTTCTCTTCTATAAATATCCTTTTAGAGTTATTTATTAAAATTATTTATTTTTCCTTAGCTTAAAGATATTTTAGTGTTTTAGGCTTTATATTTAGTACTAATTAAAGTGGTTAGCGTTGGTTTTCTGTAAATAATAGTAAAGATCTAGTTTTAATTATAGATAAGTAATAGTTAATAATAAGGGAGAAGATCTATAAGAGTTAAGTCTTCTTATAATTATGGATGATTTAATAGTTAATGATTTAAAGAAATAATCCTTTAGTTAGCATAATGTTAGAATTTCTTGTAGTTACATAAGTAAAAGCATTCAGACAAGTCTCTTTTAAGTATAACCTAACAAATCTATAGTTATTAGTAACTACTAATTAGTGTTAGTAGCGCTTAGGTTACAAGTATGCTGTAGTATAAATGTAAGGGGGGGGGGTTTAATATTTAATTCATCTATGTCTCTAAAAGAGGGGAAGAAGCAGGCTATAATGCGGAGGTATGGTGTTATGGCCACGGTACGGCCCCAGGTCACATGACCTGTGATCTAGCC
>AFQZ01000969.1:0-19970 GCA_000222935.2 Aciculosporium take MAFF-241224
CAAACATCCCTCCGGGGGCCCCGCCGGGGTCCGCCTGCGGCGAGCACCCGCCTTCGGCGGACACCCACCCCTCCCATCCAGCCCAAGTCAGAATTCCGGCCAGAAGCGAAGCACGGAAATTGTCCAATCTACCTCTTCCCAAGGAACATCAGGACAACCACGCCAACAACACAGCACATCGTCCCTGCACTCGACACATCAGCGTCCAGACAAAATCACCTCGCTCGCCAGCGCCAAACCACCCGGTGGACGACCGTCCAGGAGGAAAAGGCAACACGTACCAACAACCACATTCATATAGCAGTACCCGACCTCCCGCGCCAACCCCCCCGATATGATCGGCCCGAGCAGCATACCCATGTTCCAGAAGAAGTTCGTAATCGAGTACGCCGACGACATTTTGCCATTGGGCCCAAACCGCCCGGGTTTCTCGCCCTGTGCGTCCTTGACGACGTCTGCACGCGAAAACGTCAGCCGTTGCCTTCCTCCATGGGAAAAAAAAAAAAAAAATGAAGATGAAGATGAAAAGTGAGAATGTTGAGAAGCAAATGAAGATGGTGGTGATACAGAGTAAATAAGGGGACAAAACCGGACGTCCGCCAAAGGCGGCCCCCGGGAGGGAAGATGCAGAAACCAAGAAATACCCAGCCAGAAACGTACTCGTCATCTCCAGGATCCCCGAACCACTGACAAGCGTCCGCGCGGTCCCTATCCCGACGAGCGCCACCATGGTGACGGTCTGGCTCGCGCCATGCCCCCCCGGGAGGAAGAACAGCCCGTCTTGGGCCCCCGCGCCGAGCAGCCACAGGAAGAGGGCCATGGTGAGGAGGCCGACCCCCGTCGGGACCCGCGCGCCGACCCTGTCCTTGAGCATGCCCGTGATGGTGGCGAGCAGCAGGGCCGGGAGCTGCAGCAGGAGGAACAGGAGGCTGACGCCGGCGGTGTCCCAGCCGAAGGTGCGGAAGGCGTGCAGCGGGAGGGTGGTGTCGAGGCTGAGGAGGACGATGGCCACCGTGCAGTGGCAGGACACGGCGGCGAGGGCGCGGCCGCTGGTGAGGACGAAGAGGTAGAAGTTCTCGACGGGCGGCGGCGTCGAGACGGTCCCGTGCGGCGTGGTCGTCGAGGTCGGTCCGTCGCCGTTTCCGGGGGCCTCCCCGAGGAGGGCCGTCCGCTCATCCGCCTCGACATGGCCTCGCGCATCTCTGCTCGGCCCCTCGTGCTCCCGTCCGCGCTCGACCATGACCAGCCGCATGAGGAGGTCGACGCCGAGGACGGCCACGGCAACGGACCACGTCGCCCAGTAGCCCACCACGGGGAGCAGCATGCCCGATGCCATCGGCCCGAACAGCAGTCCCGAGCCGAAAAACGACGACATGGCCCCGAGGGACTTGCCCGTCTTGTGCCGTCCCACCGTCTCGGCAAGCGTCGCGAGGCCGACGATCCACGCTGCGTTGCCGCCAATGGCCTGGAGGGCACGTCCGACGAGGAGAACAGGTACTTTTTAGGGCCAACCATCAAATTTGAAACCAAACAGCAAATCATTCCTCATTAGCAGACCGCTCTTCCGCCCCGCCGACTCGCAAGCAAACAAAACCACATCCGCCGAAGGCGGGAGCCCGCCGCAGGCGGCCCCCGGCAGGGCCCCCGGAGGGAAACCGCACAAACCGGGGTGTTACAAGGGAAGGAGAA
Organism: Aciculosporium take MAFF-241224; assembly: GCA_000222935.2. Classification (NCBI taxonomy): domain Eukaryota; kingdom Fungi; phylum Ascomycota; class Sordariomycetes; order Hypocreales; family Clavicipitaceae; genus Aciculosporium; species Aciculosporium take. The sequence continues at coordinate 1,690 of AFQZ01000969.1, forward strand.
GGAGGGAAACCGCACAAACCGGGGTGTTACAAGGGAAGGAGAAGGAGGGAAACCGCACAAGCCGGGGTGTTACAAGGGAAGGGGAAGGAGCAAACTGCGCACCAGAAGGCGAGACCATGACGACAACCGTGCCCAGCATCTCGGCGGCGAGCGAAGCCACCAGGGACGCTTTGCGGCCGGGCACTCTATCCGCTAGGTAGCCAATCAGGGGGCCCGTGACCATGGACGTCAGGGCATGGAAGGAGAGCACGAGGGAGGTGGCGGCCTGGGTGGCCGACTCGTCGACGTGGAGGCGGTCTTGGAGCATGACGGGCAGGATGGGCACGATGTAGCTCTGGAGGAAGTTTTCTAGGTGGTGGCTCGTTAGGAAAAAACATGTTGGCGACAGCCGATGTTGATTGAGCATCGAGTCTGCTGGGTGCGGAGAGAGAGACGAGGGCTCAAGGGTACCTGAAAAGAGGGCAATCGCTATGCAAGACATGACGAGCCATGTTGATGACCGCCAGCGGTATCCCACGGGGAGTTTCTCCTCGACGGCCATGGTTGGGGGGGCGTCAAGAACACAACAGAAGGATGGGAAAAGAGGTTGAGGATCAGAGAGCATGAGATGGGAAAAAAAACAAGGAAGAAATGAAAAGAAGAGGCCGTTTCTCGCAAACATGTACGGCCTGGCCCTCTCCTTGAGTGACTCCTGTCGCATGGTTACGTAGAGATGACCAGATCTCGACCCGTTACATGACATGAGATCGGGGCAAACGGCGATTTACCAATCGATACGGGGACACGGCCGTAATGGGCCTGTCAAAACCCGAGACATGCAGCTGACGGCCTCGTTCCCCTTTCTCCCCTTTTCCTTTCCTTTTCTCGTTTTTTTTTTTTCTTTTTTTTCTCGTATTCTTTTTCTTTTCTTTTTCTCTTCTTGATGGTACAAAACCCGTCATTGTCTGCCAACAGACCACCAATGCTACTGACAGGGCTCACGACAGGAGGAGCGGCCAATAGGATGAGTTGCTCGGACCGGACATCTGCAGGCATGGCGGGCTGCAGAGTATTGATGATTCAGGTGTTCAAGATAGCATGCACACGCTAGGAGGGCATACCAGCGCGGGAGCTTGGCAGAGATGCGTGGCCGTCTTATGTCATGAGAAGGTAGAGGAAAAGCAAGATTATGCATGTTGGACAAGGCACGCACGCTTGCAGCAAGGGTCCCTATATACCGAGACATCGGCATGAGCGATGTCGCGTTGTGCTCCCGGCAGTTTGGAGCGGCGGAGGGAGATTTGCGCACGCGGCCATCTCCGGGGTCAATTCGCCGCCGGTCTCTTCCCGTCGGCTGCATTTCTTGCCCCAAATATCCTCTGCACCAACGAGCGCTTCTTGGCCGTCCCGCCGGCCGGCTCCCCTTTGAGAATCTCCATGCCCCGGATCCTCCACAACAGTCCGGCCAGACTGGCGACGGTGACCATCTCCAGCAACGGCGGCGCCTCCTCGGCCTCCAGAGCCGGCAGCAGCAGCACCCCCCTCGCTCGTAGGCAGCAGCAGCAAGCCATCGTGCCCCAGGTGATGATGGATGGCCACAACGTGGGCCTCCCCGTCCCGCCGACGAGCTTCTCCCTGCCCCGGCGAAGGGCCACGACAGGTGCGTAAAGGGCCACGACAGGTGCGTAAGGGCCACGACAGGTGCGTAAAAGGGTGTAGCGCAGCGTGCCGTGGTCAAGAGGGTGAATCCGCCATTCGTGGTGCACGGGCTCGTCACCTATTGAGAAGCTGGAGTATGGGAGACGGATGGTGCCCGCGTTCGTCTGGAGGCTCTGGAGCGGATACGTCGTGGAAATGTCGATGCGATGGCGCTGGCCGTCTGCGTCTGCGACTGTCAGACTGAAGACGTCGGCCAGCATGGGGAGCATACTGCCGGCGTGCATGGCAGTTCCCGAGCGACGGCCATGTACGCATATACAAATAGTCGGCACCAAGACTCACATACTGACATGGCAAGTCCTCGCTTCGCTGGCTGGTGCGTGCGTGCGCACCGTGGCAGATACATCGCCGCCGTCTCTGATCTTCTCGACGTCCAGTTCAACCTCGTATCGCGGAGCACCTTTCATCACGGTCGTGCGATCCATGGTATCCAGTCTCGTCCTGTACAGCCTCGTGCCCGTCAATGGCGTCCCGACAAGGTGCTCGCTTCCGAAGGGAGACGTGTCGATGGCCTTCTGGTATTGTACCTGCGCATCGTACAAGGATAGGTTCAACATGCTGTGCTTGGGAACATGCAGAACCCACGACAGGTGCTCGGGGACAGCCGAGGGTTTGCGCCCGAGTCCGCTGTCGAGGTCAATATCGAAAAGCCCATCGCTCTGCATCGACGAGGCGAGAATCTGGCAACCCGCAGCTCCGGCATATTCCGCCATCATGTACGGGCGTCTTGGCGCAAATGTCGAATGAGGGCGCCTCGCGACGGATGCTGCCCGCTTGGCGTCGTATCTGAAGTGACTCCCCGGTGCCGCAGACGGGTTTGTGATGCTGAAGAAGATGTCCAAACATGTCTCCATGTCCTCGGTCCCGTTTTTGAATCTGAAGCAGCAGCCGGCCCCTTGTTATACGCAGCACGACCCGTCAGCCGCACACCATTCGGCCAAATCGCGGCGCAAATGCGTGGGTGAAAGGTGGCAGCCTAATCCTGACTGGCATCGGGGCCAATCCAGGCTTGCTCGGAATCATCGCTCACCCAGCACGTCGACCAGATTGCGCCGATGGCGGTTGCCCTTGACAACGCTCCGTCCCGTGTTCGCGAATGCAAACGCTTACGCATGGTGGTTTGCATCACCTCGGCCTTCTGCCTCCTTCTGCCTCGGCCAGAACACGGCCTGCACCTGGATAGACATGACTCAGTCCACACTCGTTCCATCCCAGTCCACCCATCGTCGAATCACCTCATCCACCATTCGGATTCCGTCCCTCGTAGCCTGCACCTCAAACCATTCTCTATGTTCCCTCCCACACGCATCGCAGGTCGGCAGGTCGGCACGCAACCCCATGCCCGCCAGCTCAACATGGATCAGACGCTCGACCTTGCGACAATGGGGCGTCATGCGCGGCGTCTGACTCGTTCCGGGCCTGTCGTTGATGCCGGCCACGTACGGATAGTAGCGCAGCATTTCGATATCATAGCCACACTGCCGCTGCCATTGGTTCATCCTCCGCTGCACATTGGCCGCCCTCCCTATCTTGAGAAGCATGGTCGGGTGGCCGGGCTTGCCATGGGCATGGGCAAATGAGGCCATGGCATCGCTCGGACGACGGGGACGGCCAGACGAGGTGGTTGGTGGCGCAAGAAGCGATCGGGCTGCGTCGACGGGCGGCGACGCCTTTTCCGACGCATGCGTGAGCCAAAACATGTAAATGTAGCCGCCCTCGTCTGAATCCGCATGTGGTTTCGCGAGCTCCGCCATGAGCGCCGAAGCAGTCGCCACGCCCAATGTGTCGGGAACGAGGTGTTTGAAGCGAGCAGTTGGCTGCGGGAGAAGCGGATGCCCCGGGAGATTGGGCATGGACGCCGGCGCCGGTTTCTGAAGCGGCCGTGACTGTGGCCGTGGCCTCGGCCGGGCCGGTTCGTCCACTTGCTCGAGAGGTATCGAGAAGCAGAAGCAAAAGGAAAGCTTGGGACTCGCTTTCGATTTGGAAGCCTTTGACTGTGTCACCCTGGCCGGCCTGTTACTACTCGCCCCCTGGCCGGCCTTGCTGCTCTGTTTTTCCTGCAAGCCGGCGATTCCCAGTCTGTCTGCGAGGGTGTCCAGGCTCGAGCGGCCCTCCAGCATCGGCTTTGTTTGCCGACGCGGTCCTGGGCTAGACTGTGCCGAGTGGCTCGCCTGCTCCTTGTGCTGCCAGCAGTAGAGCGTCTCGTCGCTGGGATGGAGCAGGGAGTTCCGACCTCTTGGAGAAGGCGTCGCTTGGGCAGGACGGCCGATGGGCCTTCTGCATGGCCGCCCGTTCAATGTCAGGCCTCTACATGTTGAGCTCGGGTTCTTGGAGTCGGCACGGTCGAGGAGGGATTCGGGCGTGTTGGCGACGAAGGGCATTCTATGTAGCCGACGAGGCAAAAACGATCAAGGATGGAAGGGATCAAGGATGGAAGGGATCAAGGATGGAAGGGATCAAGGTTGGAAGGGATCAAGGTTGGAAGGGATCAAGGTTGGAAGGGATCAAGGTTGGAAGGGATCAAGGTTGGAAGGTCAAGGTTGGAAGGTCAAGGAGGTCGCCAACGGGCAGTGACCAGGCCGTGGCAAAGAAACGGCCGCAGCGCACATGGCGGGCTCGGGAACGTACGCCCTGGCTCGGCTGAGCTGTCGCGGCTGCAAAAAAAACGGCTGTTCAGGGTCAGGCAGGGGAACGGGGCAGGGGGGTTGAAAGATGACTCAATAGATTGAGGGTAATAAGTGGTTGATGAGGTTGTTGTTGTAGCCGCCAAGCTACTTGATTTTCCATGTCCCACTTTATCTCATGTTTTCCTCCCATTCTCCCACGTGACCTGCCCAAGCCGAAAGAAACCTCAACCTCGCCGTCACGATTCCGCAATCTGGCTAGATTCGACACCACATCTCATGCCGTTACCTTGTTCGGCACCTCTCCATCGCATAACGGGCATGAGACAGGTGGATGAAAAACAAGGCATTGGCAATTCGACCTGGAGTCATGGCCCACGTCAATCTGCATGCTCTCAAGCCCGTCCCAATCTTGCGAGTCGACGCTAATTGATTTCTTGCAAAAAGCCCAAAGACAAATTCAAATTGCCCCATGAGCAGCTGCATTGGTTTTCCATCATCATCATACCCCGCCCACCCTTCTTTGTTCGACCACATCTGCTTTCCATCCGCACATCCACCAACGTCTGCCCGTGTCTTCATTTCCGTTGGTCGGCAGCCTGAATGCGCTCCCTCTCCGCGCGCGCGCTCTCTACAGTCGCCTTGCCCTGTTGTTCCACCAAGGCAACTCGCCTCTTGAATCCGGCTTCGTCTTGTCCGTCCGGCAGCGTCTGCGAGGGCGTCTCGTCCGCGGTTTCTCCCGAACCGTGAGAGCGGCTGGCCTGCTCAGCACCGTACTCTTTTTCCTGCTCCGCGAGGAGGGCTAGCTGCTTTTGATAGTCCTCGGCGGCCTCCTCGTCGGTGAGCGTACGAGGGGGGTCCATGTCGGGTGTCTCCTCTGGACTGGGGGACCGGGCGGCGGTGGTGGTGGTGGCATCATCGCCGTGGGCTGCTTGGGCTGCTTCGGGTGTGGGAGACATGACGAAGGATGGGACAAGATGGGGTTGCGTTTTTTGACGGAGATGAGGTTTTTCTTTTCTCGGAGACGAAAGGAGTTTTTTTCTCGCAGACGAAAGGAGTTTTTTTCTCGCAGACGAAAGGAGTTTTTTTCTCGCAGACGAAAGGAGTTTTTTTCTCGCAGACGAAAGGAGTTCTTTTCTCGGAGATGAAAGGAGATGAGAACAAAAAAAAGGCAAAGGCGACAAAGAGACAAGTCTGGCGAGCAAAGGGCGCCGAATTAAAGCAAGACGCAAAATGCTGCACACACACACCCACACCCACACCCACACCCACACACACACACACACACTCGCACACACACACACACTCGCACACACAGAGGCAACCCAGATTCCGAGTGGCGGCTGGCTGTATGGCATGCAAAATGCTGCACAGAAAAACGAGCTTCCCCGTGGCGACCAATCACGAACAGGGTTTTTCTGAGGCGGCATCGTGTCACCAGCTCATCTGGCTGTGCACAGTGCGCCGTGCGGCATCCGCCCTCGACTCTCGGGCGAGAGCAGCAGCTTCGTCGGCTGTGCGTCTCTTCACCGTCGTTTCGTTTTCATCTTCATTGTGCAGCGCACAACCGTCTGTTGGTCAGCGACTCACCGCGCCGGACCCAATTCTGCGTGCCGTGCTCTGTCACTGACCAAGAGCACGCCCCTCAATATGCAGACACGATGGCTGCCAAGCTGTACGGTTGCGTCATCTCACCTGGTCCTCGGCAAGGTTCCGTCTGAGAGCAATCCGCAAGGCACATGCAGCACAAATCTGCGCGAGCCGGGGGGGAACCCTTCAGCCCTGGCCTGGGAGCAGGGCGGAAACGGGCTGGCTCGCTTCCGCCGCGTCCTCTCGATCCTGCTATTCACGGCAAGGCCCCTTGGCCATCTGTTCAGAAGTCCACATGCGCCGCTGCAGGTACGTCACACACTCGTGCCCATGACTGAGGACTCACGCTGGCACTGTCAAAATGCTTCAGGCACAAAGATTCAACCAGTGGTTGGTTTTCCAGACCTCAAGACCAGAGAAGGAATAGAAACAGTCCCCCAGAGTCTAAGCCAAAACAACATCAGAGGGGCAGGGGTTCCAAATAGCACACGACATGCTACATCGTGGGCTTGAAACTGCACAGAGCATCATTGCTTTCATGCCATCTCGTCCACGTCCCTTTCGGGCGCTGCCATGACCCATTCTATCCAGGACACAAACATGGTGGAAAGCACGAGTCAAAATGGCCGCTTTGGAAAACCGCCCACGACAAGAGGCCAAGTTGGGTCAAACAGTCCGTTCCGGAGCCATCTGCCATGCCATACCCCTCCCCGCTTCCAAGAGCCTCGCGAGGGTTGAAGCGCTCGTCGGAGCCGCAACGCTCGTTCAGAGCCGGTACAGGGCCCAGGCGGCACTGCAGGTGACGCGGCTTTGCTGACTGCATGTCATGGAAAATAGGCTTCCTCACGTCAGACCCATTGTGCCGATGTGCCGACGTTGAATCCGAGTCGGACTCTGACCGTTTGCCCGGGCACGGAGCCTGACTGACGAGATGACGCAGGTGCGGAGAGCCAGGTCCGGGACATGATGAGTCGTGGACGGGTTCGATATAGTCTTGTACAGTTGGTACGCTTGTTCCCGCACGTACCATGTACATTTTCTGATACTGTTTCTCGATCCGGCATGCCGGAAATCTCACAACCACCATGGCGGTCATGTATGATGGTACGCAGTGGCCAGCTAACTTCTCATCTAATCTATCGAATGCCGCTTCGACCCGTGCCTCCATCTGTGTGTCGTTCCTGGTAGCCAATCTTCTCGGTCTGAAGCTGCTACATGTGTGGACATTCAGGATGACAAATAATTTCCATCTATACCGCCATGTCTACGAAAATATGCCCTCATTCCAAACACACGTCAAGTTCTGCTTGCAGGTCTTGTTTGTAATCACAAGAACATGACCTTGCAAAAGCTCTTCTCGTAAAGCCACACCCTTCCACCGGTGTGAACCGTGAGCTCAACGCGCAGTGCTTTTTTCGCACTCGCAAGAAACATTGCCACCGAAAGCCCTGCTCGTAAATCTCCACCCTCGGACCTGTGAAAACCCTCGCCGGGACAAGCTCGAAGCATGCTGCTTACCTCCGCCATTTGAGCCCTTTCTTGGCAAAGACCTCACCCACCCCGTGCACCAAAACCGTCACTCTCGTCCCTGCCGACAGTCGACGAGAATCAAGAAAAGCACCGCACGGTAAGCTTGATGTTTCGTCCGCAATCCCTCACCATTGGGGCCCTAGAGAAGCAACACTTGAGCCCTCTTCTGCGTATAAACATGTACATATCCCCCCCCCCCCCTCCAACTTCTCTCAACAACAATCATCATCTCCCATCCTCCTCCACCTTGCCTCCTTTGTTCAAAAGCAGCAGCCAAAAACCAGCAACAACATGAGATTCACCGCCGTCCTCCTCCTCTTTACCTCGGCTCTCGCCCTCGCCGCGCCAGCCGGGAATGCCTCGGCTGAGGACGTGGATGTGGCCTCGGACGGTGACTTTTCCATCAACGAGATTGCCCGCGGCGTAGGCGCATCCCTTACTTCCAGCCCACCATCAAGCACATCACTTCCTTGACCAGCTCGCTGACTTGGTATCGACAGACGTGCAACGGCAGAGGGTACTGCCAGGGGCGTTTCTCTACCGGCCGGCAGTTCACCCGCCGATGCACCGACGGGTCGTGCCGCAACAGACGCGGCCAGCCGTGCAGTAAGTGTCGGGTGCGGGGTTGACGTCCTCGTCTCTGAATGATGGCTAATAACCTTTGTTGTTGACAGACGTCAGCACCAACGTTCGGTGAGTCTACGCCTGCATGGATTCGATTTACCTTGCCATAGTTTTACTCCCTTGGCAAACCCGTGCTCACACCTCGCAGTCCCAACCGTGTTGTCTGCCCTGGTGCGCACTAAGCACCTTCTTCTTCTCCTCCATCAACCGACATCTGCTCCCCTGGTCTGAAGGTACGTTGCAAAAGAGGGTGGACAAGATCTGGACATTTCGGTCTTGGCAATCTGTGTACGGGTGGGCGAGTAACTGGCTAGCTCCGCTGGGGGCGTGGGAAAAAAAGGGGGCACGATGAGACTAGGGAATACGCTCGTTGTCTAGTTATGAAACCGTTTGCTGCATGAAATAAAACTTTGGTGGCCGCCATGAAGAAACGGGAGTCTATTATATCAATTGTGTGCGTTGTGCTATTTGTAAAACTTGGTCGAGGCTGTACTTCTTTTTTTTTTTTTTTTTTTTTTTTGAGGCGCAAGAGGCACCCTGCAACTGTCTGCTCGACCATGTATAAGAAAGAATCTTGATATAGAGCATGAACGTACGAGGGTAAAGGGGGAAGAAAAGTTCATCCCCGAAACAATGCCAACAAAAGAGCATGTAGTCGTCTCCAAACGGCAACATCAAAACATGACATATCTTGCAGGTCCTTTTCCAGCAAATCAACCGCAAATACGCCTCTTGCGTGACTGGCCGGCCACCTCTGGAACAAAATTGCAGACAACCACCGAAAATACCCATCCTCGCTTGGAAAACATCTTCTCCGGGCGACGGCCTTTCTGGTCACTCTCAGGGAGGACTCTTCTCAGTAGATGGACCAGCAAAGAATTCCAGCTTCTCACACGTGCGCTTTTTTCCAACAAGAATAGTCCTTTGACCATCCAAAGTCACCCTACCCATCTACTTGGGCCACATTGTCAGGCATTGGTCCCCCTCCCGGCATCAAAGTCATTCTTGCACCCCCAACATGAGTAGATGCTTCTCCCACGGCTGCAAAACTCTTCGCCGCCCTTCTCCATCCCGCTAGTATCTCACCCCCCGTCTTCCGACTCTCCACCCTCCCTACTCCTTTGACACCGTGCTCCTGACAGGAATTCTTTGACAAAGTCGGCGCCATCTCCCGACCGGACAACCGTGCTGCTGACAAGAATTCTTTGACAAAGTCAGCGCCATCTCTCGACCGGACAAGAGGGCCGATGTCACCCTCCGGAAGACGCAGATTCCGCGCTTTGAAAAATAATGACCACCCTGAGAGACGAGACGTTTCGCCATTGCTGTGCGGGGTTTGCTCGGAAACAATGCAGGTATGCTTGTAGATAACTGCCTGCGCTTTTCCCTCCGGGGGCCCTGCCGGGGGCCGCCTGCGGCGAGCTCCCGCCTCCGGCGGACCTTCCCTTATAATGGTATAAAAAAGCGGCATAAATAACCACCCGCTTGCAAATATCCCTCCGGGGGCCCTGCCGGGGGCCGCCTGCGGCGAGCTCCCGCCTCCGGCGGACCTTCCCTTATAATGGTATAAAAAAAGCGGCATAAATAACCACCCGCTTGCAAATATCCCTCCGGGGGCCCTGCCGGGGGCCGCCTGCGGCGAGCTCCCGCCTCCGGCGGACTTCACCTTGCCACATCACAAGCGTCCCGTCCCCGCCCCCCCCCTTTTCTCTCACAACCCGGACCCCTCGTCACCACTCACGTCGGTGCACCAAACCACCCAGGAGCTCAAAAGCAACACGATCCTGATCCCAAAAGCAACCCAGGGGCACCTCGCGCTGCCCACCCCCCCATCAAGTCACCAGCCCATCTTCGTAAAGAAGAGAAAACCAAGAAGAGAAAAACGTATGAAAGCGACAAAAAAAGAGCAACCCCACGCCGCAAATCAGAATCTGCACATCCACCCGCGCGTGCAAAACTCGCAGCTCCTCAACCTGCGTACCACGGTAGCCCCAAGCGACAATCACAGAGAATCATCGTCCCCGCTGCACGTGCCCTGTACGCCGCAGAGATGCCACCAACCTTGACCAACGGGGTTGGCAAGACGGGAGACACGAGGAGGAGGCCCCTGCTGGGACCGTCGGTATCCGCAAGGCATCAAGACGGGTTCATGTATAGATGTGCCGTCTCGGTCGTATACACCCTAGATTGTGAGATAAAAACAGCAGCTTCGTCTTTATATGCGCCTTTGTCCTTGTGGTCAGGATACACAACAACGGCATCAACAACAACGAATTCTCGGGCAAGACTCACTCTGCCTGGTTGAGGGGAAAGATGGCGAGAAGGGGGAGGCGAGAGGAAGATGGGTAGTTTCCCGCTCTGCCTCTATCCAGCAAGACTATCCCGTAGGGACTTGATAAACTTCATCTTGTTGGTTTAAATACTCTTGAGCGCAGGTCGTCGGAAGTTAAATGTACCATGGAGTCAGACGTGGATTATGTTACAGAACTTGATAGAGTGTAAAAAAAGCAAGTACTTTCGTCAACACCCCTTGCGGCAGCAGCTTCACCAACCATCCCAGCAGCCGCCGCCGTAGGCGGCCCCCGGCAGGGCCCCCGGAGGGACACCGCACAAGGTGACATGTGCTCGACTGAACATCTGGTGACAAGGAAAAGCAGGCGCTTGCGAGAAACTCTTCCTATCCATGCACAAACCGATCTGAGTCTCGAACATGCACCTTCATTCGCGGCTACGTAAAGATGGAACTACATGCTACCTGGGCGTGACAACCCGCCCTACAAAAGCAGCACCACGATTCACCGTTCAAACAGCCGCACCATCAACAGGCGGCATCGACGCCTTCTCCGGCCCACGCTCATGCTCCTGCGCATCAGAAAGCTTATACCCAGCCTGGCGCTTCGCATCAACGTCGCCATGTTCCGCACTCTCCGTCAACTTGGTCACGACTCTCGTTTTCCACGCCGGCGTTCCGAGATACTTGATGCCCTTGGGATCCTCAAACATGGCCTCCGTCTCCTCGAGCGTCTTCCCCGCCGTTTCTGGAAAGATGAAGCAGACGTGGACAAAGGCGACGGTGTTGAAAATGGCAAAAATCAGGTACGTCTTCCACTGGATGTTTGCAAACGCGGGCGGGACGAAGAGCCCCAGAGCAGTGTTGAACGCCCAGTTGGCAGACGTCGCCAGCGCGACACCCTTCCCGCGGAGTCGCAGGGGAAACAGCTCCGGCGGGTACGTCCACGAGACGGGGCCCCAGGTGGGCGCAAACGAGGCGACAAAGAGGTAGGTGCAGGCGATGAGACCCTTGGCATACGAGCCCGTCAGCTCCATGGTCGCGGCGTTGCTGCCCTCGTAGCCCTCGGGGCGGATGGTGGCGTGCGCGGCCAGGATGCCGGTATTGGCATACATGAAGGTGGCCATGAGGACTGAGCCCGCCAAGAGGGTGCGGCGGCGGCCCCATCGGTCGACGAAAAGGAGAGCGGGGATGGTCATGAAGACGTTGATGATGTACGTGATGGAGGAGGCGAGCAGGTTCTCCTGGTCCCTGTATCCGGCCATTTTAAAGACCGTGTTGATGTAGTACACTGCGAATTTGACAAAGACCCGTCAGCAATCCGTCTTTTTCTCGGTCCTCGGCCAGACCACATGGCGAGGCGCGGCACAGAGGGAGCCAGAGGCAGGAACAAGACGTACTCATGACGTTCATGCCAGTGAGCTGCGACCAGATTTGCGTAAAACAACCAATCAGGGTCCGGTTGAGCATCCCGGGCTCCAACAGATGAAAGTACGTGACATTGGCGTGGCGGCGCTCAAACTCGCACATGTCCTTGATGTCCTGCAACTCCATGGCGACGAACGGATGGTCCACGTCGCCCTTGCCATGCACCAGGCCCAGAACAGAGCGGCACTCCTCCCAGCGGTCCTTTCGTGCCAGCCACCGGGGCGACTCGGGCAGAAGCATCATCATCAGGAAGAGGAGGACGGCGGGGATCATCTGCAGACCCCACGGCACCCGGAAAGAGGCCGTCGTCCAGTCATCCCAGTCTCGCCCGCCAATGTAGGAGCACCCGTAGGAGATGTAGTACATGATCAGGATGCCCCATGTGATGGCCCACTGCTGCATGCCGATGAAGCGCCCGCGCTTGGACGGTGGTGAAATCTCGGCAATGTACACGGGGACCTGGGCGCTCTCGATGCCGACGCAGAAACCGTTGATGATTCGGCCGACGATGAGCATGCCGATGTTCTGGGAGGCGCAGCAGATGATGGAACCAATTACCCTAGGTTTGGTGAACATGACTTGACGTTAGTCCTCATCAACCAGGGCGATCAAACCGCACGCCACGTTCCAAATCCACATACCAAATCACGCAGCCGACCATGATGGAATACTTTCGGCCCAGGCGATCCGACAAGGGGCCTGAAACGAGCGCCCCGAGCCAGGACCCAGCCGCCATGGAGGCCGTGATACCTCCCTGAACCAGCTCGCGAGGACCAGAACATTTCCCGTCGCTGTAGGGCGGTCCATAAGGCCCCTGGTTGAAATAGCAGAGGTACGACTGCATGCCAAGCTGGGCAGATAGCGACGAGATGTCAAATCCAAAGAGGCCCCCGCCGATGACGGCCACGGAGGCGATGACGTATATGTTGCCGATGGCCACCATCTTGGCCACCGAGCGCTTTCCACGCTGACACGACCGTTGGCTTGGCCCCAGATCGGATACCTGAGCTGGTTTTCAAAAATCACGCCAAGGTCTCTGATACGGGCGGGGGAGGAGGAAGAGGCCGCCAAGTATGCCGGCGCGAGTGGATGGGCGGGCGGGCGGGCGCTTGCTTTATATACAGATGACGGGACGGGCAGGCGCAAGTGTCCAGTCTCCCCAGACGAACGACTGTGCTTTACGCGTCTTTTCCACGTGCTCGGAGCCGATCCATAGGGCGCATCAAAGCAAGCTTTGCGGAGGTGCTGTTGTGAAAGTTGTGCCCACCGGTATCCAAGTATGAACGCCACACGTCTCGCCCGCTTGGCGGCCAATACTCGGGAGTAAGGGGTTCACCGTCCTGTCGGCATCACCACATGACCCCGAGTCGGCGAGTGAAAGTAGGCCATGTGCACCGGTTGGGAGGGCCTTTCTCAGCAGGGGTGCCTGTGGCATGGTTGTGCGCTGGGGGCCAAGGTCGGGGGGAGGGAGAGGGGGACTATTCTCTTCTTGTTTTGTTTGTTTTGTTTATATTTGAGTGGCCCGCTTCATGCTTGTAGTGGACTGGCTATTTTGCGAGCTTCGCCCGGCGATGGGCATGGTGTGAAGGATCAGGTATTCAAGGATGGATGTCCCAGCACATCTCCTTGGAAACCAACAGTCAACCGATTCATCGTGCTTGCGGAGCAAGTTACCGCTAGACGACATATCCAGTCGGCAAACTGCCCCGTGTAGTCATCCATGTACAAAGCTCGCATGGGCCGACACTGCCAGGCGAGCCTGAGATGAAGGGCTGCATCATGTGTCTCGGAGAGGTCACACAAAAGCTTTGGTTGGCTGACAAGACCAAAGGAGGCCTGGGGCAGGCATCCGTCTGTGTGCCAGATCCTCCTCATACACATCATGATGCAGCCCAAGCTAATCCGAGGTCAAGGGACGGTCGTTCTTTGTTCATTTTCAGCCACAAACGCCCTGCCGTCCGGAGCACCGCTGGAGCCCGTCTCGCGTGTAGCACCAAGACCGCGCTTGCTGGCAGAAGATCGGTGAGCAGATGTCACCCTGCCGAGAAGGCTCCGGGGATTTGCAAGTCGCCAGGTCCTTTGTTTCGGAAGCCTGCCCTCCAGCGCTGTCATCGTGTGGATGTCTCACTCCCCAGTCTGTCGGCTCGGTGCCGCGCTGGCAATGCATAGATGTGGTGTGGCCGGCCAAATGCGTCATGTCTGAGCGTGAGCCCACCTTGTCAGCCCGCGTACAGGTGGCTGGCTACTCGAGATGGAGCGACATCAGGCCGGAAAATGAAGGCTCGGCAGCACAGCGTGAATGAATGAATGTGTGTGTGTGTGTGTGTGTGTGTGTGTATGTGTGTGTGTGTGTATATGTGTGTGTGTGTGTGTTGTGTGTGTGTGTGTGTGTGTGTGCTGAGCACGGATGAAGCAAGGATCGGTCGATGGCCAAGAATCGACTGGGCCAAGGTCTCACGTGCACGGGCGGAAATAAGGAAAAAAGTCTCTTCCGGTTTGTCGATGCCAACCACGCGCCTTTCCCAAAGCATGCACATTGTCAGCATCGCCAACACTCGTTCCAACCGTCTCACGAACCTCCCGTCTCCACAGACGGTCCGATGCGGCATCAGGTGACGGTGTGCCTCCGATGCAGACTCATCATCAAGCCAATGAAACGCGAGATCCGTATCCGGCGGCGTTGGGCCAGCAACAGCGCAAAGGTCCTGGCACGACTGGCGCAAGAAAAGCACATGGCAAAAGATGCAGACAAGCATGCCTCTTTTTTCCGCGACTGGCCCTTCCGGCGAATTACCCCAGGTCTGCCGTCTCGGGGCGTAGACATGCGGCTCATTGGCAAACAACGCAGAATATGTCACGGGCACGGCTGTAACGTGTAGCTCGTCGTGGCTCATCCCACCACACCGTCATCAGGTCCGCCGGGGTCGATCCAGCTTGGATGCCGGAAAGGCCAAGGCATTGGGCTCTCGGGACAGCATCACAGAGGGGGTTTCCCTCCGGGGGGCCCTGCCGGGGGCCGCGAACCCTCCCCTGCGGCAGCCCTTTTACAACATGGTAAAGGAGGTCCGCCCGAGGCGGGAGCTCGCCGCAGGCGGCCCCCGGCAGGGCCCCCGGAGGGATATCACAAAGGGAGCATGATGGATGCAGCCCCTTCTACAAGACGCCAAGGGGAGCTCGCCGCGGGCGGCCCCCGGGGGGGTATTGACAAGTGCACATGCAAAGTTTCCTCGTTGCGGCGCTCCCGTCATCACGTCCGTCTAACACGACTTCTGTGCCGGACTGGCACACTTGAACCCCCTGCTCCCATGCACGTTCTCACAATGCCACCCGTCCAGCACCTTGTCCGTCCCCTCATACCGGACATGCACATGCTCGACCTCGATATCGTCGCAGCCCCCCGCGGCCGCGCTGCACTGAAACCAGCCCACATTCTTGACATTCCCGTTGACGGTGCCCCGGACGCGCCGCCACGCAATCTGCCTCATCTTGAACCTGGACGAGTTGCAGTCCTTGCCGGCCCAGCCCGAATAGTGCTCGCACTGCCACGCAAAGAAGGGTTCCTGCCGCAGCCGCTCAAAGCGGACGTCCTCGATGACGATGTTGGTCGCGTGGCCGAGGCCGCCGCCGCCGCCGTTGGGCGGGAACCCCCTCGAGACGCCCGCCCACGTCTTCAGATACGACACATGGGCCGTGTTGACGAGCGTGATGTTGCGCGCATAAAAGTCGGTGATGGCATCGTGCCGATCGAGGTACTGCCCCGCGGAGCCAATGGCCAGGCCCTGCCCGTCGTGGAACTCGCTGTCGTAGATGGATATCCGGCTCGAGTTGCCCTTGAGCGCAATCGCATCGTCGCCGTTGACGACGAACCAGCGCCGAAAGGTGATGTCGTGCGAGTTGATGGTGTCGCAGCCGTCCGTGTTGAGGCTGCTCCACACGCTGCTGGACGTGTTGTTCACGTAGATGTCCTCCAGCTCGACATGATGCGAGTACGTGATGGCCATGGTCCACATCTGGCTCTGCACAAAGCGCAAGCCCCTGATGACGGAGTGCCGCAGCTCCCGGAAGTTGATGTTCATCGGCCGCCCGGCCACGTTCCCCCGGGACCTGGCCCAGTCGTACCAGGCCTGGCCGTTGCCGTCGAGCGTGCCCGTGCCGTGCCCGTCCCAGGTGACGTTGCGGCCGGCAAAGCACCACATGGTGCTCTGGTTCTGGAAGCCGACGTCGAGGTACACGGTCGACAGCCAGTGGTCAACGTCGCCGCTCCAGAGCATGCGCCCGTGCTGCACGATGCGCACGTCGGTGAGCGTCGTCGTCATCTTGCTCGCGATGTGGTACGTCGGCCCCGGCATGTAGATGAGGCTCTTGACCGAGCACTGGTGGTTGAAGGCGTCGATGATGGCGGGCGCGTCGTCGCCGCCGTCGGCATCCGGCCGGATGACGCACAGCTTGCGGCCCTCGGCCTTGGCCTGTTCCGCGAGGGCTGCTTCCGAGGGGATCTCGCGCGAGGCCAGCATGCCGGCGTGGTCCATGCCGCCGTGTTGGATATCCCGCGCGGCCGCCGCGGCCAAGACCAGGGGGAAGGCGAGTGCTTTTCCGCAGAGGCGCATGTCGGTGACTGACTGACTGACTGACTGACTGACCGCGGCTGCCAAGGGAGCACGGCGCACCCTTGGCGAGGAAAAAAGAAAGGATGCAACGAAAGGATGCTGTATTTCTGTGCCGTGCCCCTTGCGTGGCCGGGACTGTGCTGTTTATATATCCGCAACGGCGCCATGTATTGTCGGACATGTCCCGTCCCAGCTTCGACAGCCCGTTCTGGTCTACATCTGCATCCTGCTGCAGGTCCGGTCCGGCTTTCCACCCAGCCCTCTTGCCAACTAACTCGCGGCCACTGTCGGTGGTCACCTCACCTGCACCTTGACCCGCCACGCCGTCCATCAACTCTCGTCAAGACATGCGTACCACTCGATCATCAACTCTCGTCAAGACATGCGTACCACGCGAGGCCATCCTCGGACGACTCGTCTTCACGAGGGGCGGTCCAGCTCGGGAGAGGAGGCGGCGGCGGGGGGGGGGGGGGGGGGGGAAGAATGCAAGCGCCACGGGCAAGGAGACATGTCTTGCGTCGTTTCGTCTTCCGATACATGATTGCCAAGCCATTTCCGTCTCCTTCATCGCGCGCGCATTTTTTGGAGCCAGGGGAGCGAGGCAGCCGCCACGCAGCGGCGCAGGACGCATGGCTGCCCCCTTTTGATACCGCCGTTCTTCGTACTAGTACGTGCGAGCATGTTTTTGGTTGTGCGAGCGCATGCCATGATGTGACGACGGGACTGGAGAGGCTCGAGGCCCGATGCGACCACGCAGGTCCGGCCTGGAGCCGCATCTGTATGTACCGCACATTTGCATGTACACATTTGCCAGCAGGGGTCGACAATTCTTACCTGGTGTATCGACGTGTACTGGCATCAACCGACGCACCCTTTTACACGTGGAAATGGCAAACACAGAGGTCAGGTCCACGGTACTTGCTCCCTGCGCTTCACCGCCGAAGGCGGCCCCCGGCAGGGCCCCCGGAGGGAAATACGAGCTCGTCTATGAAATTCTCCCGCAACCGCACATGCTACGTACCTACCTACCTAGGTAGGTTCACATATCGAGTGATACAGGAAACCAATGTCTCGGCCCGATCCATCCCGCACCCCAAGCCGAAGCAGCTCCCAGATTCCAGCCCCCATCCCGTCACGACGCAATGTCTTCTCTCTCATGCGGTGTTCCCCCCAGCGCACGACATGTAGACACCCGCCATTCCTCCAAAGGGCAGCCCGGCGCAGCCAGATTTCCATACGGTCCAATCCCTGGATTATCTTATGGAAATGGCAATGCTTGGCCGCATGACCTGGCGCTTCTCGGCCATCCTGTTGGACACCGGCCACCGCCCCCGCTCAAGCGTGAATTTACAATGCAAACTCTGGGCAGCAGCACCCCTGGTTCGCCGTCTTACCTCCCCGCATGCAGAGTCCGGGGGTTGACTACACATGCATGCATAGAATAGCCATTGTAAAGACGAAACCCGCACACAGAGTATCACCGGGCCGGTCCCCTCCCCCGATGTATGGCATGTGATTCCGCCATTCTCCATAGACGCTCTGTTTTCGAGACGACAAGTATGCCATTTAGCTAAAAAGAAAGAAGAAGAAGAAGAAGAAGAAGAAGAAAAGAGGAAAGAAGTGGAAAAAAGTATAACGTATATATACACATATATATATATAGTCGTCTGAGCTACCCCTCATCTCTTCCCGCAATGCCTTCCAACCCGCCGCCAGCAACCGCCCTCCATCTCGACTTTCCACTATCCCAGCCAATACATCCTGCCAGCACGGCACACTCGCCAACACACAACACCCATCTCACTGCACGGCAATAATACCGTACAGGCAGAATCACGAGCCAGGAGGGGGGGGGGAAAGAGAGAGAGAGAGAGAGAGAGAGACAGAGAG
>AFQZ01000968.1:0-19976 GCA_000222935.2 Aciculosporium take MAFF-241224
AAATAGGGTTACTATTAATATATTACTTAAATATATAGCTCTTAAACTACTTAAATATATAGCTAAAAAGGTCTTCTTATTACTAGCTTACTTTAAACTCTTAAATACTATATTATTAAATAAGGTTATTATTAATATACTACTTAAATATATAGCTCTTATACTACTTTCTCTTTATATTTCTTATAATAAGGCCTTTATACCTTAAAATACTATTATATATACTACCTTATTAATACTACTATTAATCTACTTCTTCTTTATAAACTTATTTAAAAATATTAGTAAGTATAATAACTATGCCTTTATTATAGCTGCTTTTAAGAAATAGTCTGGTCTTTATAATAGTTTATTAGCTAGGTTTAACTTTCTTAGTTTATACTTAATTATAAAATTATATAAATAAAGTTTATTTAATGCTATAACTTATTTACTAAAAAGCTTTAGTTTTATTACTAAGTATTTATAGTTTAAGTAATTAGTAATTACTTTTATTAAATACTATAAGTAAGCTAAATAATGTCTTTATATATAAAAAGCTTCTTATATAGCTAGTAGCTTAGTATTAAGTATTATATAATAAAGTTTAAAACCTAATAACTTTTATAATATATATATAACTAAGTGCTAATTACTTAGTACTAATATTACTAATATTATACTAATAGTAAATACTAAGGTATTTATTTTAACTTAAAAAGGGGCTATTAAATTAAAATAAATTAAGACTAGTGCTTTTAAAAACTTTTATTTTAGTTTTTTAAATATAGCTTATATATTATAAGGTAGTTTAAAGGTTCCTTTGAACTCTCCCTTTAAAAGGTTTATTAATAGGATAGCTATTTTATTATATATTCTAATAAACTATTAGTAAAACCTTATAAACCTAAGAAAGATTTATATCTTTAGTATACTACTAGGTAATAGCTATTTTACTATTACCTTAATATATTCTGGTTTTATTTTAATACCCTTCAATATAATAATAAATCTAAGAAAGCTAACCCTTATTATTAAGAATTTGTATTTATTAAGGTTTATATATAGCTTTATAATATGTAATCTCTATAGAATTAGTTTAATATACCCCTTATATACTACTATATAATTATTATAAATTAAAATATTATTTAAATAAATAATATATATTATATTTACTAGCTTTTTTAGTATAATATTAATATATTCTTAGAAGGTAGTAGGTATGTTTACTAAGCTAAAAGGCATAATAAGATATTTAAAGTAACTGTTAGTAACGCTCAGATTACAAGTATGCTGCAGCATAAATGTAGGGGAGGGGGTTTAATAATTAATTTATCTATGTCTAAGAGGGGAAGAAGCAGGCTACAATGCAGAGGTGTGGTGTTGTAGCCACGTTACAGCCCTAGGTTATATAACCTATAATCTAGCTAATTAGGGTGCGTGTATTCTGCATGCAACCTATAATTTCTGGTTAATATAGCGTATTCCTTCTATTATTTATATAAGCGATTCTAATACTTACAAATTCTCTCTTTATTAAAGAAGAAAAGGAATTGCTCCGAAAAAATGCATAAAACGCCCTAAATAATCAGATATTAACAAACAAGTAATAAAGCGAAAAACATCCTTTAAATGAATGACTTTTATTGGTCCAGGCCGAATGGTTATAGGGGCAAAGAGTGTTATAGGGGGGGGGGCCAAAGGGTGTAATTCCCGCGTTTAATCCTACTAAATTAGGCGCTTATAATCGCGTTTGAATTTATCGAATTTAAGCTCTTTATCGGGCACTTAATTTGTTGTTGAATTTGGTAGGAAATTAGGACTTTTCTAATCTTTAGCAGCTCTAGCGGCGGCTCCCACGGCAATTCTCATAATAGGTCTTTTAACCCATCCTTCTACATGAATTTAGACTTCATTTCTTATTATAAAGGTCTTAAGAGCTTTGTTTAGTAAAGCTTTTATTATTATATCTACAGGATTATTATTGCTATTAATCTAGCGGATCTCGGCTACTTCCCTTCTCTTATATAACTGCTATAAAGCTATAATATTAATTATTAGCCTCTTTTCCTTTATTATCCCTAGCTTAATAATATACTTATATAGTAAGAAAGAGTTAGTGCATATAATCATTAGGATTCTTAGCTTATTAATTTAGTTAGTAATAATATTTAAAGTAGTGCTTATTATATAGGCAATATTAACACTTTAAACCATCTTATATAGCTTAGAAGCTAATGTACTTCTTGTAACTCTTTTAGATTTTATTAAACTATATGTTATAATATTTCCTTTAAGGGTGAATTTAGAGGTATTGTTATCCTTCCTTTTATTACCTAGGATAATCACATAGCCTAGTTAAGAGCTAAGGTCTTTATTATTTATAAAAGAACTATTAATAAAGACATAAAGAGCGGCGTTTTCTAGTAAGAGAGATATATATTAAAGTCCACGGTCTTAATTGTTAATTTGCTATTAAAGTCTTTTATTAAGCCTTAAAACATTATCAGATCCTAGATATTAGGCTTGGGCAGCAACGGAAAGATTATAAGATGCTTTAGGTTAATATATTAGAGTAATATACACTCCTTATGCTTGCTGTTCAATATATTTCGCTCGGTCGGTCAGGTTATTAACTTATAATAGCTTCCTTCCTTATGCCTTTTATTACAAAAAGAAGGTATTATTGTTAACTTTGCTTAAAATGTAACTATTAAACATTAATAGTATTAAAATCGTTAACCTCTCTTTTAGCTTTGTAAGGAATTCGGCGTTTTTTAACTTAACCTCTTTATAATTGAAAAACTTAGTATTACTAAGTCCTAAGGTATTATTAGTCTGCATTCTAATAATTCTAAAACACAAGCTTTTACTAGAAAAAATAAGAAGATAAGGGTTATATATAGAGGTTATTATTTATAGTCTCTGACGATAATGATTAAAATACGTTAACTACTAATGCGTGCCAGCCTCTGCTATTCCGTATAGCAGCTTAATTCTAACTATAATAACGTCTAGCAGGTAAAGGTATGTAATTTATACAGGAAGCTTTGTAAGAATTATACAATTAAGCTTTGTCTGTAACTGCATATATGCTTAGGTAATATCCCTTAACTAAGCCGTAATGCCTTTTCTTTTTAATAATAAAGCGAGAGTAATAATAAGCCTTTAACTAGCTCTTTATATTATTAGGGACTGCGTAAGAATAACTTCCTTTCCTTAGTTGCTATGGCCTTAGATAACATATTATAACTTTTTGTACAGGGAGTTAGTTGCCTTGCCTTTAACTTCTCTTACTATCTATAAGCTAAAGAGTCTTTTGCCTCCATGCCTTTACAGGTTAAATTTTATAAATTTAAACATATTCCTAGCTAGTAAAGCATTAATTTCTGCTTTGTTAGAGAGTTTAAAAGGTTTACTAGGTGTATTTATCTTTCCTTGCACGCAGAGGTTAATTATAAGCTAAAAGTTGGCTTTTTCTTTTTTAGTAAGAAAAGCCTCTGCTTGAGGGTTTTTCCAGGGTCTTCTATGTCCTCTTTATAGCGGAATTGTTGCTTTGTTAGTTGGATTCTCATGAGTTTCGTTAATTTCGGCGTCTTCTTGCCCTTAGCTGTTTAGGCCATGGCCTTGCCCTCCTTAGGAAGTTAAGGATATTCCTGTAGCTTTGTTATCTTAAGCTAGGTCTTCCTCGTAATAAAGTTCGGGAGGAGTCTTATAAACAATTTCGCTAATTTTAATATTTTCTTGCTCTTGGCTTTTTAGGCCGTGGCCTTGCCCTCCTTAGGAAGTTAAGGATATTCCTATAGCTTTATTATCTTAAGCTAGGTCTTCCCTATAATAAAGTCTCTTAAGAGTATTAAGGGGGCCGTGGCCTTGCCCTCCTTAGGAAATTGAGGTTATTCCCGTAGCTTTATCATCTTAAGCCGGGTCTTCCTTATGACAAAGCCTCTTAAGAGTATTAAGGGCTTTTCGATCGCTGTCAGAAATTATTCTGGTTGGGGTTTATGGTTCTGGGGGAGGGTCTTTAGTTAAATAAAAATCTTTATTATTAGAGTCCTTATCATTAGAAAGTCTAAGTCATTAAATCTCTTTTCCTTTCCTAGTTGCTTTTTCCGGTAAAGTTTTATATTCCGTGTTAGGGTTAATGTTTAAGATATTAATAAGATCTTTAGAGACATTTAATCTCGATCCTCTGGCTGTTTTAACATTATTATTATTAAGGTAATTACAAAGGGTATACTTAAGGTTGTTATTAATTTTATTAAAAGTATCCTTTGTTTAATTTTCATAATCTTACTAGAAGTTAATAAGGAGATTACGCCCTTTTCCTTTATTAAGAATATAGTAGTTAATTGTATATATAATACCGTTATTAATTTATTGTTTAGTAGCTGTATTAATATTAATATTATTAACTAACTTAGTTTAATTTAAGGATAGAATTAAATAGTGCTTATAAAGTTTTTAGGGAAGGGTGCTCTTTAGAAGTTCTCTTCTATAGATATCTTTTTAGAGTTGTTTATTAAAATCATCTATTTTTTCTTAGCTTAAAGATATTTTAGTATTTTAGGCTTTGTGTTTAGTACTAATTAAAGTAGTTGGCATTGGTTCTCCGTAAATAATAGTAAAGATCTGGTTTTAATTATAGACAAGTAATAGGTAATAATAAGGGAAAAGATCCATAAGAAATAAGTCTTCTTATAATCATAAACAATTTAATAGTTAATAATTAAAGAAATAATCCTTTAGTTAGTATAACGTTAGAATTTCTTATAGTTATATAAGTAAAAGCATTTAGATAAGTTTCTTCTGTATATAACCTAACAAATCTGTAGTTATTAGCAACTACTAATTAGTGTTAGTAACGCTTAGGTTACAAGTATGCTGCAGTATAAATGTAGGGGGGGGGGTTCAATAATTAATTTATTTATGTCTAAGAGGGGAAAAAGCAGGCTATGATACAGAGATATGGTGTTATAGCCACGTTATAGCCCCAGGTCACATAACCTGTAATCCAGCCAATTAGGGTGTATACATTTTGCGTGCGACCTATAATTCCTGGTTAATGTGGCGTATTCCTTCCATCATCCATACGAGCGATTCCGACAGTAACTATATTAGTATTAAAAAGCTATCTTTTACTTATTACCCTTATAAATATATATTTAGTAATAAGCATTTTTTAAGTCTAGCTTTATATAAATTATTACTTTTCTTAATTTATTTAATAATTTTAATATAAGGGAAAAATAAGCCTTATCCTTCTTAGTAACCCTATTAAGGCCTTTATAATTTATATAAAGGCATAGTTAGCCTCCCTTTTTTCGTATAAATGAAATTAAGGCTTTTACTAAACTTATTAATCTTTTTATTTAGCCTTTTTTTTATATATTTACTAAGTATTTATAAAGAACTTATAGCTCTTTTTTTATTAAGTTATAAATTAGTCCTTATAATAGTATTTTTCTTTTTATTAATTTTATTATATAAGTTTTCCTTTTTAAAGAAAGTAGCTTACTAGCTAACTCCTTTAAAAATATATTTATAAATTCTTTATATTTTAGTAAAAGTGTTTTTATAGTAACCTCTTTATTTATTTTATTTTTAACTAGCTTTTTTTAGAAGATAAATAGTTATACTATATATTAGCTAAGGATTAGTATTATACCTACTGCTTTCTTTATATAGTAAATTTATTATAAGCTAGTAATTAGCTTTAAGCATTTTCTTATTACTAGGTATCTTTAATAACCTAATGCTTATAATAGTACTTTTAGCTTATAATTTATAGCCTAGTTTATTTCTAGGATTAGTCCTTTTTTAATATCTACTATATAATAATAAAGTTAATAGAATTTACTATAACCTATACTATTTATTATTTATACTACCTTATTAATAATACTTTAGTACTTTAGTTTTATTAGTAAGGCACTTTTTAGCTTTACTTTATTTACTTTTACTTTACTTTAATTAGCTTTTAATAATAAGTTTAGGTATATTATTAAGTTTATTACTCTTAAGTTAAATAGTATGTTTACTATTACCTAGCTTTTTTTTTACTATAGTTTTATTCTTATTTTTATTTAAGAGTTATTAATTTTATTCTTAAAGTTCTTAATTTAGCCTAGGGGTTTAACTATAATAATATATTTCTAAGCATATATTATAATTACTAGTGTTATATTTAGGTCTATAGCTTATACTACTTTTTTATAGTTACTATAGTATAAACTTATTATATACTTATTTAAACTATATATCTTATAATTAAGTGCTTTATAATAAGAAGTAATATAGCTGTATTTTCTATATTTAAAATAAGAATAAAATTACTAGCCCTAGGTTATTTCTTTTTTACTACTTATTCCCTGCCCATTTTTTAATAATAATATTAACCTAGCTTATTTCCTATAAAAATAAGGTTTTTTATTATATTCCTTAGTAGCTACTTCTACCTTATAACCTTATTTAATAAGGTATACCTAAGACTTAAGGAACTCTTAGCTAAGAATCTGCTTTTTTATTATATAATTTAAGCTATTAATAAATATATAAATTTAAATTTTCTTAGAAATATCTTTAAGTAACTCTTTCTTTATCTTATTTTAAATCTTAATAAATACTATAAATAGCTAATTATCTTATTACTATAACTTTAATAATAACTTTATTACTTTTAAATAATATATATTCTTATTTATTACTTTATTTTTTAGCTATATAATAAAGTCCTTCTAGCTATAATTATTAAAGTTTATAATACTATTTATAGCTATATACTTATTTTATTATTACTTTACTTTCTTTACTAAATAGCTATTAATATAAGTAACCTTAGTTAAGTTATTTATAAAGGTTACTTTATTTATAATAAAAGCTATGTTTAGATTTATAAAAAAGAATTATAAGTTCTTATAGCTATTTCCCTTATAAACTAGGGCTTTTAATTATACTTTTATAAAGCTATATTATAAGTAAGTTATTATTAATTAATTACCTAAAGTATTTATTTAGAGAAAAGCAGTTAAACTAGGCTCCTTTAGTATAATTACTAAAGGGTTTATTAAGTTTTATTATATTTTCTTAAGTTAAGCATACTTTTAAATAAAGTATAGCTTTTTTATAGCTTTCTTAAGTTCTTAATTTAATTCTTTTTCCTTATTAGCCTATATATTAATATTTTAAATTTAAGTATATTAGGGTTTAGGCTAATAATACTAATTACTTATAGTATTATTAAGGTAAGTTTATCTTATTTTTATAGGTTTTTTTATTTTACTTTTTAATATAAGTATAAGGGGTTTTAACTATAGTATAATATCTTATACTATAATAATACTAAAGCTACTTTTATTTTTATTAAATTTATTTAATGCCTATATAGTTATTATATTAATATAGCTGCTTACTTATATATTTATTTTTTAAATTAATATCTTTATTAAGCTAATAGTTTACTATCCTTATAAGAAAAAGTAAATATTTTATTATAATTAAAGGTCTACTAGTAAAGTAAAGGCTATAGTTAAGCATACTTATAGCTAAATAGCTATAAATAGGGTTAGTAATATAAATACTATATTTGCTAGCCTTTTTATCTCTTTATAAGGCCTATTCCCTTATATACCTATATATAGCTAGGGCATAGCTTGCCCTAGTAGGTCTCCGTACTCTTACGCTCTTGTCTCGTGACTCTCCTAACAATACCCCTCTTTTTCCTCTGTCTTAGAAGATAGAGATTAATAGAATTTGTTACCCCCCCCCCTATGTTATTGCTTTAGCATATCGTACACTGTGCTTCTAATATTTACAATAAGTAAAGCCTATGACTATTTATAGTAATTAAAGATAATTATAAATAAAAAAAAGCACTTTATTAGGAGAGTTATAAAATAAAAGTATAAAGGCATACAGACCTACTAAGGCAAGCTATACCTTAGCCATATATATATATATAATAAAATAAGCTTTATAAAGAAATAAAAAGGCTAGTAAATATAACCTTTATATTATATATTTTATTTGTAGCTTTTTTATAGTAAGTAGGCTTTATTATAACCTTTACTTTACTAGTAGACCACTAACCGTGATAATAATAAACTATAAAAATATAACTAACTAGCTATATAGCTAGAAATAAGGGTTAGGGTACTATAACCTATATAATGTATATAAGGCTAACCATATTAGTAACATATAACACTATAGATAACTCAACACATATATTCTATTACAGTTTATATAAATTTATATAAATACTAAAGTAATAAACTTATTTCTTACTTAATATAAGTAATAGTTTCTAAACTTAAGATAATATACTTAAGAACACATATTAAATCCTTTTATAAACTTACTATGCTAATGCTAAGAAAATGCTATTACATATCATTACTAAGCCGGAAAATATTATATGAATTTCTAAACTCCTGCTCCCATATACGAGTATATAAAGAAAGCTAACTGAAAACCAAAATGAGTTTCATTCGTCTCTATTCGTGTACGAAATATATGCTTAGCGTGAGGAAGTTAATACCTTTGTTGGAAAATCTTCGCGTGCCCTGGCTTGTTGCGCTCGCTTTTTCTACGCCTCCCCTATTACAAACACTCTTTCGTGAGGATGAGATAGTCAAGGTGGCCTGAGCGCCTCGTAAGAGGCAGGATTAAGAAGAGCCTGGTTGATTGATTTTGAGGCCGTTTAGTAAAGCAACAGCAAGAAAGTGGATGTTCGCTTTATTAGAGAGGATGACAATGACTGGACTCCCTAGGACTAGCGTCGCAGTCTGATAGAGAGGATGACGTTGGAGTGGTCCGCCGGCTCGACGTTTTCCGACCGAATCCCAGTTTTTCGCTGACTTTCTTCCAACCCTTATTGTGCGCAGCCATAGCTCTCTGGAAACCACCGGGCGAATTATTAAAGGTGAATTCAGTCGGTGGAGTAGTTGGGGGAGTCATCGGTTCTGCCGAAGAAGGCGAATTACTGTCACTATCATCAGTGAGACTCTCAAAATCTACCGAATTGAGGACGGCGACGGAACGTCTCAACTGTGCCGAAAATTGGGTGGTATTTCCCGACCGACAACGGTGGTGCTGGCCATGGTCATCGTTGTAAAAGACTTGCTGAAGCGGTGCAACAGATTGCAAAAAAGGCACCAGCAAAGAATCATTCATTAGTTCGTAAACAATCCGCCCGGCTTCCTCTAGTTCGTTGGGATGCGGGGGGCAGGGACCGCATGGTAAGTTTAGCAGATGATCCCTGACCTGAGCGGGAATGTTCACTTCCCGTGGCGCACAAGGGATAATGTAAACCTGCATAAGCTTGTCCCACCACCCACAAACCCGAGCCTGGTTGTCCTGTGACAGAGGGTTCTCGACCGAGAGTTGGTCGTAAAAGGCAGCGTATCGTTGGGAGTCGAGAGTGAATTCGAGCGTCTCCATACAGTGGTTCTGGGATAAATATGCCATGAACGCACTGAGTGTCCAAGGAGGTGGAGAGACGTCTAATAATATCTCACTTAAAGTCGGAGGACGACTTGCCATGATGGTTGATCGTGGAAATGACGACGGCGACAGCGAGAGGTAAATGGTACTGGTATGGCGAGAATGAGAGCTGCTTGACGAACAGCAATCTTCGAACACCGATACTGGTGGGGGGACTCGCTCCTGATGGCTAGGTATGGTAAGGCAGACTGGAGACGGTCGGCGCAACCTAGATTTGACCATGTCTACGAAACAGTCGACAGGCCAATACAACGCAGCGGCTGGCTAGTCACAGTCAATAGTTTGCACTGTCGACTAGGTTACGTATCTCGTCGACGTCTTCGCAATCGTGGAACGTAAACCGTTTATTGGGGCTGGATTGGTAGGAAGGGATTGGCTGGACACGTTTCGCGAGTCCCTAACAAATCAGGCCCTGTTGCTTAGTCTCGCAAGACAGTAACATCTGTCACGCAAAGTACCTAGGCAAGAAAACGAAGGAAAATCAGGGCCTGATATTGTGCTGTAATGTAGAAACCCCACGATGACGTGGGGACGGTTTTGGGGAAACGGCCAAACTGAGGCGATCAGAGAGAAGAGAGAAGAATGTGATCGATTTATAGGGCCTACAACTCGTGCAGGAGGCAAGGATGGTTCGTGAGAGTCTCGGACTGATATCGAAGTTCCGTCTTGTAGCGGCAGAATATCCAATTGAGCAGCTGATTCAGGCGTAAACCTATCTCAGACAACGAGGAAATCGTCGATGATAATATATGTGATTAGAAAGGAAAGAAGGGTTAAAACGAACTACGAGATTAGAACCTCATCATGGCGTGCGTCGAAGTGAGGGGAGAGAACAGTGGAGCGTGGATCTTGGGGCGCTGGAATCGGCGATGGTGAGGCGGAAAGCCAAAATAGGAAGGCAGAAACGCTAGAAATAACTTTAGCTATTTACTCAACTAAAAACTACTATTAGCAAGGCCATCCGACTTTAAAATTTTAAGTTAGAATGACAATGTGTATTTAAGTTCTTTTTTAAGTTATATTTAAATACTATAATTAATTCCTTATATTTATTATAGTTAATGTTACGTAATGGAATAATCACATAGTTAGTTAGTAATACTTAAAACATTGCATTACAATATAATACATTTTGTATTTTTTATATTATATTGTATTTAATATATAACAGAATACAATACAATATATAATATGATATAATACAGGAATAAAAAAATTAAAAATATAATATAATACAATATATAATAGAATATATAACAATATAACTATATAAGATATAGCTAACTAGCTATATAGTCAGAAAAGGGGTTTTAAGTGCTGGAAGTACTAGAAGCTATATGATATATATAAGGCTAACTATATTATAATATATAATACTATAGATACCTTAATACTGCTGTCACGGTTGGAGGTCTACTAGTGGAGTGAAGGCTGTAGTCAAGCGTACTCGTAGCTAAATAGCTGCAGGTAGGGTCGGTAATGTAAATACTATATTCGCTGGCCTCTCTATCTCTCTATAAGGCCTGTCATCCTATATACCTATATATAGCTAGGGCGCGGCTTACCCTAGTAGGTCTCTGTACTCTTACGCTCTTGTCTTATAACTCCCCTAATAGACTTGCCCTAGTAGGTCTCTATACTCTCACGCTCTTATCTTATGACTCCCCTAACAGAGTGCCTCCTCTTATCTGTAATTGCCCTTAATTACTATAGGTAGTCCTAGGCCTTAATCTCTGCTCCCTTTTAACTCCCTTGCTATAACCTAGTAATACCCCTTTTCCTAGGTTTATAACTTATGTATTATTATTTATTATAACTTTACTAAACATATATACATTACACTAAGCCTACCCCGCTTCCTATCCTTTTAATAGTAAATCTAATCT
Source organism: Aciculosporium take MAFF-241224 (assembly GCA_000222935.2). Classification (NCBI taxonomy): domain Eukaryota; kingdom Fungi; phylum Ascomycota; class Sordariomycetes; order Hypocreales; family Clavicipitaceae; genus Aciculosporium; species Aciculosporium take. The sequence goes on from AFQZ01000968.1 coordinate 11,373, forward strand.
TATAATAACCTTATAGCAAGGTCTCTGCTAGGTTCTAGCTTATACTTATTCTTAATATTAACTCTATAACATTACTAAGCCTACTAGGCCTAAAACCGTTTTTTCTTATTACTTATAATTTACTTTTAACTCTCTCTTATTATTAAAGCTGCCTTACTCTGCTTATATTAGCTTATAGCTTACTGCTTTATTATAGCTTTAGCACTGCTTATAAAGAAATCGCTCTTAAGCACCTTAGTGCCTAATTACGTAAATAATATTATTAATCCAGGCGTGCACGTCAGATCAGTAGCTTAATTATCCAGCTATAAGAAGGTCTCTTCCCCCCCTCTCTTTAACCTATTTTTTCCTTTTTTCTTTATTATTATTTACTTATATTATTATTCATGTACGCTAGGTAGCTAGAGCCACTAACTAGTTCATCAACTAACTTCTTAATATAGGAAAAACCCTAAGATAGGGGAGAAAACCCATATTCTTCTATATAGCTCCTGCTAAGCCTTTAATATAAAGTCTTTATTATTTCCAACTATTAGTATAAGATATCTGCCAGTTCCCCAGAACTGCAAACAATAACAGAAGTGTAGTTGTGCTTTATATAAAAGGTTAGTATATTAGTAAAAACCCCCTATAAGCACCTCCCCTCCTAGTCCGGCTCTTCCTCCTTTATCCTATTATTTCTATTACCTCTAGTCCCTTTCTTAGCCTTATTATTATATATCTACCACGCCTTACTAAGCTCCTCTGCCAACCTGTACTGCTAAAGTTACTTAGTTAAAAGCACCTACTTTATAATATTTAGTGCTAGCTTTTTGTTATTAAGCGCCGCCTTAAGTTCCTGTAAATCTCTTATTATAGGCACTACTAAAATTAGTCTTAAATGGTTATATTTTAGGCATAATAAGATAAGGTAGTAGATATCCTTATCTCCTCCCTAGTATTAGCATATTAGTAAAGTTACCTTAGGCACCTGTCTGTTATAAAGGAAGGCATTTAGCCCTATTTTTTCCGTTTAAAGCTAAACTAAGGCTATAGATTTATGCTTAAGCAGGCTATTATAAAGCTTTACTATCTTTTTTATGCTCTTAAAGTTAAATTCCTTATTTATTACTATTACTTTTACCTATTCTCTTCTTACCTAAGCCTTATGCCTCTGCTAGATTTACTGTTTTTCCCACTCCCTCTCTAATTCCTGTCTGGCTATAAGGCTGCCAGGGAGGGGGGGGGGGGCATTAAAAAACGCCTTATAGCAATTACATCAGCAGCCTCTTCCTTAGCGTTATAGCTGTAATACTATTAAATTACAGGCCTGCTATATCTTCTTGCCTATACTACTATCCTTAAGTCTTTAGTAAAATCATTATTTAATATAATTAAGGTATAGATCTACTAGTAGTACTGCTACTTCTGTCTCTAAGAGTGCTACTAGTATTGCCTTATATGCCCTTATAACCCGCCTTAAGCATTTATTCTATTCCCTTATAAATGCCTTTATTACTCTCTGTGCTACCCCTTCTAGCTTACTATAGGTGTGGTATATCCCAGCTCTATAGGCTATTATACTTCTTATTATCTATATATAAAGGGATCTTGCATACTTTAGTTAGCATCCCTATGTAGACATAGCTAGTACTATAAGCGCTAATTTCTGCTATAACAATTTAGCATTCACCTTCTCTATGTAGGTTAACTAATAAAGCTTTTAGTAAATCCAAACCCCTAGGAATCATGCTAATTGTATTGGTTGTATTATTACTCTTTTAAGTTAGATTGTTGTTATAATTACCTGCCTCTTTCTTATAAAGTGCATTAGCTTGCTCTTTCCTAGGTTAAACCTTAGCCTATACTCCTTTAACTACTCCTTATATATTTTCCAGGCTCTTTTTAGTTATACTTTTGTCTTCTCTGCTGTTTTTCTATATACTATAATGTTTATATTATCTAAGAACCCTAATATTAATATTAATTCCACTACTGCTAGTCTGTAATATAGTAGCGTAATATAGAGCAGGAAGAGGATAAGAGACGCCAGCAACCCTTATAAAACCCCTATAGTAACTTAGATTTCCTTAGTAATATATCCGTTAAACGCTAATTATGCTCTCCTTTTTAATGTAAAGCCCTGTGCCTATCTGGCCATCTACCCTAGCAGTCCTAACTCCTTTATAGTGCAGATTAATCGTTTATAGCTAATAGTGTTAAATGCCTTAGTAATATCTAGCTATAGTAATAATGCTATTTCCTAGTAATGCCACGCTGTTCTCATAACCTCTTTTAGCATACTTAGTGCTATTTCTATTAATTTACCAGCCTTATTACCTATTTGTATGTCTAGTAGTATATAGCCTTCCTTTGCTATAATAATAATCCTCCTTATAATAGCTCTCTTAATTACTTTACTTATTGTATTTAATAGTAATATTAGCCTTTACCCCCCTAGTCTGCCTAACTCCTTAGGGGACTTCCTAGGTTTATATAGAACTATTACCTTTGCTTATTAGAAGGAGGCCGGATAATATCCTAAGCTATAGCAAGTATTTATAAGGCGTGTTAAATACAATATTAGGGCTGCTCTATATAGCTTAAGGAAACCTATTAGCAGCTTATCCGGTTCTAGGGCTTTCTAACTTGCTGTATTCTTTATAACCTCTTTAATTTCCTTCTTTATAAACACAGAAACTGCCTAATTATTATTATAATATCTTATCCCCTTCTTTACCTCCGGACTTAGAGCTTTAGCTATAGATAGAGGGAAGAACCTCTCTGTAAATACCCTTGCCTTACCCTTATATATAACCTCTACTATCTCCTCCCTACTATTATCTCCTAGCTAGGTTAGTAGTAGAACCTGTTGCCTTTTAGGAGGAAGTCTACTCCATAGCTAGGCCTAATGCTTTAGGGTCTAAAGACTCCCTTTAGACCTAAATAACTTACTAACTGCCTATTGCTAGCTACTTCTCTTCTTCTTTAAGATAATATAATCCTGTTTTTTTATAGCTTCCGTTAAGGCCTGCTATGCTTTCTATATCTGTTGTTACTACTACTGCCTATTAGCATGTCTTACCTTTACTATTATATCCCTTACCCTTTTATTTTACTAAGGCTATAGTTTGCTACGCCCTTAAGGTCACTTAAGTGCTGCTATATTAGCTATCTCTGTAAGCTATTAGGTAAGCCACTGTGTATAATTATTAATTTCTTACTAGTTATATAGCAAAAGCTCTAACCCCTTCTTTTTAAGCCTATTTAAAGCCTCTGCTATAATAAGGTTCTCATCCGCTGTCCTCTAACCCTAGACTAACCCTAGGCTGTTGCTTGATTTCTTGTTTGTTCTAATGCTAATAAGCTAGGGCATATGGTTAGATCTGGCGATTTCTACTAGCCTAATGAATTTAATACTAACGTTATAGGTGGTCTATATATGGTTAATAGTGCTATCCCTACTACTATATTCTCTCCTTATTACTTCCCTAAACAGCATAGCTAGGCTAAGTTGCCACCTTGTTATAAATTCTAATATCTTATTATGCCCTAGAGATATTTGGCTAAATCTGTCCTATAAGGGGTAATATTAGTTAAAGTCCCCTATAAACACACTCCGGCCCTTTACCTAGGTATTAGTAAAGTGTTATAAAGGCGTCTGCTACTCCCTTTTATAAGCTAGGGAATAAATATTATATATCTCTACTTTATATAGCTTAATACTATACTAATCCTTTTCCCTCCCTATAGTCTAAAGTCCTGTCTTAACCTTTTAGTATATATAAATCGCCGTTCTTCCACTATATATTGCTAATATATAGTGTCCTTAAGATAGATTTGGTAGTATACTATTATAGCCTCCTGGTTTCTGGATAGCTATTACCTTAGGGCTAACATTATGCCCTAACGCCAAATGTACTAAATTGCTTTTCTTCTATATATTCTAGTATATAACCTTAATTATATACTCTATTATATGCTTTAGAGCACCCTGGTTGGGCTGGCTCCGGTATTATTTAGCCCTTTAGTTAGCTGTAAAAAGGCCAGTATTATGCCTTTTTCTGCCGGTCTTTATTGTCCTAATCTTAGCTTGTAGGTTTATTTTATAAAAGGGCCCCTTAGTTATATGCTCCTTCCTCTTAGCTACCTCTCTATTAGTCCCCTGGTTTCTTCTCCCTAATAACCCTTACCTGTAGTAGCTGTTATAACCTCTAACTAATAGTTATAGAAGAACAGCGGCCTTATAGTATAAGCCTCCCTAGCCTACTACTATCTCTTATTACTTACTAAGTATAGTTAAGACTATACTAAATATGCCCCCGTATAATTTAAGCATCTCTCCTATACCTTACCTGTTAATATTAGGCAAGTCCTCTCTCTCTTAGGGTGTTTTTTAGCAGCATACCTACTACATCTTGCTTCCTCCTTATAGTATCTAGTAATATATCTAATCTTATAGTAGTTATAATATTGCTTTAAGTAAATCATCTTGTTATATAGCTTAGCATTAAAAATCTCTGCTTAGTATACTATTCCCCCATAGCATAGTTAGTTTACTGCCTCGGTACCCTTAACACTAACCACTAATAGTGCCCTTATCGCTGTTTCTCTTAGCTTCTATACCATTATCTTTGCCGTATTTAATCCATTCTCCTTTTCAATGTTCTTCCTTATATCCTCAATTATAATGTGGTTTATTAATTATATTAGGAATCCCTTAATAATCATACTAAACATCTTCCTATTTACTTCCGCCTTAGGTCTAAAGGCAACTCCTACCCAGGCCGTGTTTTCCTTTTATTTCCTCCCTACTTCTATAAATATAATAACTATATCTCTACTTTATAATTAGCATACTACTACTACCTCCTCTATACTAATAGTACTATTTACTGCTTTTATAATCTTTCCTAGTAATCTGTTTCTAACTACCTTACTAATAGTGCTTTCCTTTACTAGTGCTTCCTAGTAATAGCAGGCCGGTATCGCCATACCCTCTGTTCAGGCTAAAGGTATTATTATATTCTGCCTTATAACTCCGTAAGCTATAATATTTGCCTAAGTCCCCCTAACTACTAATCTAGTCCTATAAACAGCCTCTATTACCTCCTTAACTACCTTCTTAACCATGGTTTCTACTTTACTATTAACCGCTTTTATAATTAAGGCCTATAAGCCTCCTATATTAGTTCTTGCTTAGGCTATCTTCCCTCCTGCATTTATAGCAATTTATATAAAAGTTCTAATAAAAGCCTACACTTTTATTATTTTTGCCTTTAGGATAACTTTTATTATTAATTCCTTTAGTAATTTTATTTTATTCTTTAGTTTTTCCTGCATTACTATTACTTTAGGATTCTCTCCTTAATATTATGTTTCTTCCTAGGTAGTGCCTTATCCTTTATTAGTTTCGGATCTATGCGAAAATTTATTAATTATTATACCCCTTATGCCGCTTACTTCCCTTATATAATACGCTATTACTAGGGGGGGTAATTAATAATAAGGAATCTGATTCTATGCTTCTTTTTCGTTTTAGGCGTAATACCGCGTCATATCCGCAGTGTTCCGTTGACTTTCCTCAATGTGTATTTCCTTATCTGGTTTTTTATTTACTTATATATTATCTCTTATTACTACTATGTTTTTATACTCTTATAGCTTAGCTGCTATTATTACTCCCCTTTTACTAATATATATATAAATTTTAATATTATTATTATCTTTTTTATCTGCCCTGTCCGTCTAGTAAGTTATATACTTAACGCTATATATGCGCTGCTTGCTTATAGCTAATAAGCACTAGTTATTATGCCTTATGCTAGCTAATCTCCTACTACTTTTACTATAGCTTTCCCTCCTCCTCCTAGGGAGCTAGATATTATAATGCCTATCTTTAAAGTTAGTTAGTATATTGTCTAAATACTTACATCCCTAGGCTATAGCTAACTTGCTGCTAGTATTTAAAAAATTCCTTATTATTATTATAGCCATATAGCAGTAACCTAGCAGATCTTCCTAAAGTCTAATAGTACTAAACCTATTTATATTCTTAAACATATTATTATTCCTAAGCCTTATAGGAAGATATATAATAGTAAGTACGCTACTTATACTCTGCTATCCTATTGCTAATTATTATAGCCTATAGCGCTAAATGCTTCTATTGCTTAAGGAATAATAAGGAGTATAGTAGTATTAGTTCCCTATAATTATTCCTATTTTGGTTGCTACTAATTAACTACTAAATACCCGCTTAAATTAGTGTTTTCTACCAGAAAATGTTTAAAGAGATAGAGAAAAAGACTAATAACATCTACTACTATTAGATGCCTGTAAGTTTGTTGCTTAAATATAGTTAATCCGCTGCTAATAATTCCTAGGGTATTATAAGTGTATAAGTGAATTTAGCTACTATAATAGCTAAGATAAAAAATTCTAATATTTATAGATATATCTACTGTGCATATCTCTAGGCAGATGTTAAGCTTAAGCTTAAGAATAATAAGCATATTATAATCTTACAGAGTATTACTTATACTACTATGCTTATATAAATAGAGATTGCTAACTACCTATAATATATTTATACTTATAGTAAGAATGTATATATCTCCTAGTCTATCTGTAGCTTTATAATAGCTAACTTATTACTAGCTATATAAGCCTACTATAAGGGAAACTCCCCTTGCTATATGCATTACGCCTGCGACCATCCCTTATGCTATGTTAGAATTACTTAGCATTAAATCTAACTTTATTAGTGCTAATAAATCTAATAACGGCTCTAAACAAGAGTAGCTTATTAGCGGTGAGGTTGCAGTGCTTTTAGTAGCTATTAGTTTAGTATTAATAGAGATATATATCTTTAAGTATTGCTAATATCTCTTATAATGCGTTGTACATATACTCCGCTACCTTGCTGCTATACTCCTTTTATATTCCGTTATAATGTCTTATGTATTAAAGTTCCTTTTTAGTACCTAGGAATTCTTTAATTTATTATAGCCTTTCTACTTTACTAAGTATTTACGCTGCTTGCCTTAATACTTATGTATTATAATTTGCTTAACCTTATATAATTCCTGGTTATAAATAGGAAGCTGCGATATTGCTATAGCCTTATTAGGATTTAGACCTTTATATAGCTCTAAACTCATAATATTAAATATATTATGCAGGCATATGTTATTTAGGAGCTCTAGACAGTAGGCTAGTTTATATGCACCTACTTTCTTTAAAACCTTAAAAGGTTCTAGATACTTTACTACAAGCTTCTTGCTTAGTTAATAAAGGTTAATATTCTTAGTTAACAGGAGTATATAGTTGCCTAGTAAAAAACTTATTAAGCCTCTTCTCTTATTATAGTGCTTTATATACTATTCTTAAGTTGCGCGCAGTAGCTGCTTAGTTACCTTATGTTATTATTGTAATTCTTGTACCCTTGTCTCTGCTTGCGTATTTATAATATCTAGTGCCTTTATAATATAGTCTAGGCCCCTTAGCTAATAACCTTATAATAACTCCGCTAGAGAGTAGCCATAGGCTAAGTGCTTACTAGTGTTATAAGCATATTAAGCTAAATATAGGTAGTCTTCCTAGTCTGTTTACTCTTATGCTTTAAATACTCTAAGGTAGTGCTTTAGGACTTAATTAACCCTTTCTATTTATTTATCTGTCTATAGGTGGAAGGCAGTACTAAGTAGTTGTTTAGTTACTAGTAAGTAGCAGAAGGTTCTCTAAAAACTACTAATAAATATTATCCCTCTATTTAAGATAATCCCTTTTAGCATACTATAGTCCTTAAACATATATTTAAGGAAGATAGTAGCAAGGTTACTGCTTATTATCCTTATAAATATAGCTATATATAGCGTGTATTTTGAGAATTAATCCATAATAATAAGAATTACATTGTGCTCCTTTTTACTAGCTTATTTTATTAAGGGAAGGCTAGTAATAAAGTCTATAGAAAGCTCTTAAAAGGGTCTGCTAGGAATTAGTAATATAGCTAGCTTGCTATACAGTTAGTATAACCTAAGCTTATTAACTTAATAGTTTAAGCATAAGCTTATATAGTTTTTTATGTCTTTTTATAATCCTGGCTAGTAATACTATTTAGCTACTCTGTAAATTATCTTGCTTATACCCTAGTGTCCTACTATAAGGTTATTATAAGTAAGCATTAGAATTTTTATATACATACCTGCTAGCACATATACCCTTATATTAAAATATAGTAAACTATTTTTATTAATTACTTAGTGCTCTTTAACTATTATATTACTACTACTAAGTAGTGCTGTTTATATTTTATACAACAGATCTTGCTTCTATGCTTTCTAGATTGCTATTATAATGAGTTTACCTAATAGCTCTTTAGTATGTTTAATAGCACTCTGTCTCCTAATTACCATTAGTCTTACTATTAGATTACTATATACCTATATAAACTGTGTTTATAAATGCATAGCTAGGGAGGTTTTCTCGCTGCAAACTCGCTCTAAACTCTTAAATACTGCATTATTAGATAGGGTTACTATTAATATACTACTTAAATGTACAGCTCTTATACTGCTTAGATGTATAGCTAGGGAGGTCTTCTTACTACTAGCTTGCTCT
>AFQZ01000967.1:0-20010 GCA_000222935.2 Aciculosporium take MAFF-241224
TCCAGTAATCCAGAAGGTTAGTTGATAACCTCTGAGAGGCCAGGTAATCTAGCCTTGCCTGCAAGCTTTAGTGGTAAACTGCACTATAAAGCTTAACAACGCCCCTCTTTAAAAAGCATATAATATTATTAAGACTAAAGCTTACTGTTGGTAGCGCTCAGGTTACAAGTATGCTGCAGCATAAATGTAGGGGGGGGGGTTTAATATTTAATTCATTTATATCTCTAAAAGAGGGAAAGAAGCAGGCTATAATGCGGAGGTGTGGTGTTATGGCCACGGTATGGCCCCAGGTTACATGACCTGTAATCCAGCTAATTAGAGTGTGTATATTCTGTGTGCAACCTATAATTCCTAGTTAATGCAGCGTATCCCTTCTATTATCCATATAAGTGATTCCAACACTTGTAAATTCTCTCTCTATTAAAGAAGAAGAGGAATTGCTCCAAAAAAATGCATAAAACGCCCTAAATAATCAGATATTAATAAACAAGTAATAAAGCGAAAAACATCCTTTAAATGAATGACTTTTGTTAGTCCAGGCCGAATGGTTGTAAAGGCAAAGAGTGTTATAGGGGGGGGGGGGCTAAAGAGTGTAATTCCCGCGTTCAATCCTACCAAATTGGGCGCTTATAATTGCGTTCGAATTCATCGAATTTAAGCTCTTTATCAGGCGCTTAATTTGTTGTTAGATTTAGTAAGGAATTAGGACTTTTTCATTCTTTAGCGGCTCTAGCGGCGGCTCTCGCAGTAATTCTTATAACAGGTCTTTTAACCCATCCTTCTATACGGATTTAGGCTTTATTCTTTATTATAAAGGTCTTAAGAGCTTTATTTAGTAAAGCTTTTATCATTGCATTTGCAGGATTATTATTGCCATTAATCTAGTGTATCTTAGCCACTTCCCTCCTCTTATATAACTGCCATAAAGCTATAATATTAATCATTAGCCTCTTTTCCTTTATTATCCCTAGCTTAACAATGTATTCATATAGCAAGAAAAAGTTAGTGTATATTATTGTTAGAATTTTCGGCTTGTTTAATCAGTTAGTAATAATATTTAGAGTAGTGCTTATTACATAGGTAATGTTAATACCTTAAACCATCCTATATAGCTTAGAAGCTAATGTACTTCTTATAACTCTTTTTGATTTTGTTAAGCTATATGTTATGATATTTCCTCTAAGGGTGAATTTAGAGGTATTATCATCCTTCCTTTTATTGCCTAGGATGATTATATAGCCTAGTTAAGAGCTAAGGTCTTTATTATTTATAAAAGAACTGTTAATAAAGACATAAAGAGCAGCGTTTTCTAGCAAGAGAGATATATATTAAAGTCCACGGTCTTAATTGTCGATTTGTTATTAAAGTCTTTTATTAAGCCTTAAAACATTATTAGATCCTGGATGTTAGACTTAGGTAGTAACGGAAAGATTATAAGATGCTTTAGGTTAATATATTAGAGCAATGTATGCTTCTTATGCTTGCTGTTCGACATATTTCGCTTAGTTAGTTAGGTTATTGACTTGTAATAGCTTCCTTCCTTGTTTCTTTTGTTATAAAAAGAAGGTGTTATTATTAACTTTGCTTAAAATGCAACCATTAAATATTAATAGTGTTAAAATTATTAACTTCTCTTTTGGCTTTGCAAGGAATTTAGTGTTTTTTAACTCAACCTCTTTGTAATTGAAAAACTTAGTATTGCTAAGTCCTAAGGTATTATTAGTCTGCATTCTAATAATTCTAAAATACAAGCTTTTGCTAGAAGAAATAAGAAGATAAGGGTTATATGTAGAGGTTATTATCTGTAGTCTCTAACAATAATAATTAAAATACGTTAACTACTAATGTGTGCTAGCCTCTGCTATTCCGTATAGCGGCTTAATTACGACTATAATAACGTCTGGCAGGTAAAGGTGTACAATTTATGCTGGAAGCTTTATAAGAATTATATAATTAAGCTTTGTTTGTAATTGCACATATGCTTAGGTAATATCCCTTAGCTAAACCGTAATGCCTTCCTTTTTCAATAAGGGAGCAAGGGTAATAATAAGCCTTTAACTAGCTCTCTAAATTATTAGGGACTACATAAGAATAACCTCTTTCCCACGGTCGCTATAGCCTTAGATAACATATTATAACTTTTTATATAAAGAGTTAGTTACCTTGCCTTTAACTTCTCTTACTATCCGTAAGCTAAAGAGTCTTTTGCCTCCATGCCTTTATAGGTTAAATTTTATAAATTTAAATATATTCCTTACTAGTAAAGCATTAATCTCTGCTTTGTTAGAGAGTTTAAAAGGTTCTCTAGGTATATTGATTTTTCCTTGTGTGTAGAGGTTAATTATAAGTTAAAAATCAGCCTTTTCTTTCTTAGTAAGAAAAGCCTCTGCTTAAGGGTGTTTCTAGGGTCTTCCACGTCCTCTTTATAGTAGAGTTATTAGGTTATTAAGGGGGTTTTTGTAATTTTCATTACCTTAAACTAGGTCTTCCTTATAAACTAGGTCTTTCTTATAAGAAGATTCTACCTTTAGTAAGGTTATATACGGTTTAATAACTATAAACTGAAACTTTATAGGGCTATAAGGCATTTTAATAATACAAGTCTCTCCTTCTATTAAGAGAAGCTTATAAGGGCTAGTTCATCTGCCTTTTTTATAATAAACTTATACATTAGAATTTAAAGGAAGAGTATATATAGGTAGGGTTATTAGGCCGTTATAGGTATTAAGAGCATTGTGGACTTGGCGTCTTATAAGACTATGTCTTGCTTTATCTATTGCTTTTTAAAGTATCTTAGCTCTTTAGGTAACTATAAAGCTTAGGGGGGAATTATTTATTATCCTTAGATAGGTTCTAAAGACTAAAAGGGTGGGAATAAGACCATTTAAACTAGCAGAGTTATTAACTGCTTTAACAGCTATTTAAAGTATTTGCTCTTTCGAGAGAAGACCGTTAGCTTTGGTCTTAATAATATTATATGCTTTGTAAAGAGGGGTATAATATTACTTAAGTTTTCCAATGCTGTTGTGAGCCTTAACAGGGACTTCGTTAATATTAATTAATAATAGTTAAGCTAAATGCCTGAATTCGCTAGAAGCGAAGTTTCTTCTGGCATTATAGACTATCCAGTCTGGGGGTCTAAGATATATGTTAATCTAGTACTCTTTAAGGGCATTCCAGATATCTTGAGCTTTTTATTATTAAGGTGTAAGAAAGCGGGTAGCTTAAAATAATATTGCTGAATCTATAACATATAGGACCGGCTTCTCGTCAATTTACATAATATTAACAAGAACCTTGTAGTTAAATTTAATATTGTCTTTAAGAGTGAATTTAAATCTACTTAGAGCTTTTGCATTCATCTGGCATTAATGGTAAGCATGCGTGATTTTCCCTATATTAGCCTTATTAAATTCTTTACCAGCCCTGGCAAGAAGGTTATTTAATTAGTTAATTAACGGATGACTAAATTAGCGATAAAGTTAACGGATTTTAGCTTTAGAAAGCATAAAGATGGCAGGTTCTTAAGAACTGGCTGTCTACTAAGGATGTCCTTATTTCCTAATAATGGGTACCTTTTTATTTCCTTGGATTAGAAGATTCTTAAGATTGTTAAGTTTAACACTTATTTTATCTATATTTGTAATAAAATATAAAAACAGTATAGTACTATTAAGCATATAAAAAGGTATTATGCTAAAAATCATTAGAAGCTTTAAAATACTAGTTAAAGTTGTAGTACTAGCTCTAAAGGTAATAGTCCTTTGGTTAGAGGAATGCTTGATTGTAAGGTTCTTTATGATTTTTATTAGAGCGTTGACTTGGCCTTAGCCAGTAGTTGAAATTCCTAATGCTCCTGTATCCAGGAGTATACTATAAAATATATCCGCTATATATCTTGTATTTATAAGATACACGTGTTATTAAGGTTATTTATTAGTATTATAGTTATAAGGGTCTTTAAGAAATAAGGCATATTTAAAAGCATTATCCTATAAGAAGTTTATGGTTAATTAGGAAAAGAGTGGGGGATTTAGTGCTTATATAAAGAATGCTATAAAGGAGAGAGTATTACGAGCCTCTTTATTATCTGGTTCCTCTTTTTTATTAGTAGTAAGAAAAGCAGCGTTCTAAGCGGCTTTTTTATGTTTATTCTTACTGCTATTATTAGTAGTAGTAAGTTAGGCTATTTTGCCTTTATAGGCCTGTAGGAATGCATGGTATTAGCGTTCAGAGGGTGGTTTTTAGTGTTTTCTGTTATTCTATTAAGTTGCTTTTACTTTCTTCTACTTAGAGGCAGGATGGTTAGTTAACTAGCATTCTTCTTTACAGCAAATAAAGCATTTCTTTAAGCTTGCTCTGGCTTAAGGTTTTTTATAATATATAGCTCATAAATAGCATTAGTCTGTGAACATTACTATATTAGTGTTTTAGTCTGTAAACTAGGCAATAAGGGCAGTTAAATTATTATTAGTAGTTATTAGTAACTAACTTATAGAGGTTAGTGGTATGTCTATTGCTAAGAGGCAATTTTAAAGATTACTAACAAATCCTTTAAAGGTTGGCATATTCCTGAATTTATTATTATAGAAATTGTTATCATTTTCTATTGCTTGTTATACTTAATAAAGAAGAATTATATCTTGTTTAAGAGGGTTATAAAGGCTATTAAATATCTTTGTAAGTCAGTTGAAAAGAATTTCCAAGCATTCTGACTTATTCTTTATTGGATATTCTATAATAATATAGCAAAGGCGTAGATTGGTAAATTGTGTTTTATAGAAGCTTTTATTCTTAGGTGTTTTGAAGTGATTCCTGATGTTCTGAGTTATCTCCTTAAATAGAATTATCTTTACTTTAAAGTATTTAAGGAAGTATATATAGGCTTTACCTTAAAGCATAATAGGGAAGGCTTTTAGGTAAAGTAAGGGGGAAACTCCTGCTTAAGAACATTTTTCTTTAAAATATAGTAACTTCTTATTAATAAAGTCATACACTTCTCTAGAATATTATTCTTCTTTCTAGTAAAGTCTCTTAAGAGTATTAAGAGCTTTTCGATTACTATTAGAAAGTATTCCGGTTAGGGTTTGTAGTTCTAGGGGAGGGTCTTTAGTTAAATGAAAATCTTTATTATTAGAGTTCTTATTATTAGAAAGTTTAAGTTATTAAATCTCTTTTCCTTTTCTAGTTGCTTTTTCTAGTAAAGGTTTGTATTTTATATTAGGGTTAATGTTTAAGATATTAATAAGATCTTTAGAGACATTCAATCTTAATCCTCTAGCTGTTTTGACACCATTATTATTAAGGTAATTATAAAGGGTATACTTAAGGTTGTTATTAATTTTATTAAAAGTATCCTTTGTTTAATTTTTATAATCTCACTAGAAGTTAATAAGGAGATTACGCCCTTTTCCTTTATTAAGAATATAGTAGTTAATCATATATATAATACGGTTATTAATCTGTTGTTTAGTAGCTGTATTAACATTAATATTGTTAACTAACTTAGTTTAATTAAAGGATAAAATTAAATAGTGCTTATAAAGTTTTTAGGGTAAGGTGCTCTTTAGAAGTTCTCTTCTATAGATATCCTTTTAAAGTTATTTATTAAAATTATTTATTTTTCCTTAGCTTAAAGACATTTTAGTGTTTTAGGCTTTGTGTTTAGTACTAATTAAAGCGGTTAGCATTGTTTCTCTGTAAATAATAGTAAAGATCTGGTTTTAATTATAGACGAGTAATAGTTAATAATAAGGGAGAAGATCTATAAGAGTTAAGTCTTCTTATAATTATAGACAATTTAGCAGTTAATGATTTAAAAAAATAATCCTTTAGTTAGTATAACGTTAGAATTTCTTATAGTTATATAAGTAAAAGCATTTAGACAAGTCTCTTCTGGGTATAACCTAACGAATCTGTGGTTATTAGTAACCACTAATTAGTATTAGTAGCGCTTAAATTACAAGTATGCTGTAGTATAAATGTAAGGGGGGGGGGTTAAATATTTAATTCATTTATATCTCTAAAAGAGAGAAAGAAGCAGGCTATAATACGGAGGTGTAGTGTTGTGGCCACGGTACGGCCCCAGGTCACATGACCTGTAATCTAGCCAATTAGGGTACGTGTATTTTGTGTGCAACCCACAATTCCTAGTTAATGCAGCGTATCCCTTCTATCATCCATACGAGCGATTCCGACACTTACAGTCTTCTCTTAAAAAAGCAGATGCTTTAAATAGCTGTTAAAGCAGTTAATAACTCTGCTAGCCTAAATAGCCTTATCCCGACCCTCTTAGTCTTTAGAACATATTTAAGGATAATAAACTGTTGGTAACAGGAGAGATTACGGAACACTGCGGATACGACACGGTATTACGCCTAAAAGGAAAAAGAAGCATAAAATCGGATTCCTTATTATTAATTACCCCCCCTAGTAATAGTGTATTACATAAGGGAAGTAAGCAGCATAAGGGGTGTAATAATTAATAAATTTTTGCGTGGATCTGCAACTAATAAAGGATAAGGCACTACCTAAGAAAAAACATAATATTAAGAAGAGAATCCTAGAGTAATAGTAGCATAGGAAAAACTAAAGAATAAAATAAAATTACTAAAGGAATTAATAATAAAAGTTATTCTAAAGGCAGAAATAATAAAAGTATAGGCTTCTATTAGAACTTTTATATAAATTACTATAAATACAGAAGGGGAGATAGCCTAAGCAAGAACAGATATAGGAGGCCTATAGGCCTTAATTATAAAAGCAGTTAGTAGTAGAGTAGAAACCATAGTTAAGAAGGTGGTTAAGGAGGTAATAAAGGCTGTTTATAGGACTAGATTAGTAGTTAAAGGGACTTAGGCAAATATTATAGCTTGCAGAGTTACAGGGTAGAATACAATAATACCTTTAGCCTAAACAGAGGGTATAGCAATACCAGCCCGCTATTACTAGGAAGCACTAGTAAAGGGAAGCACTATTAGCAAGGCAGTTAGGAACAGATTACTAGGAGAGATTATAAAGGCAGTAAATAGCGCTATTAGCATAGAGAAGGCAGTAGTAGTATGCTAATTGCAGAGTAAAGATATAGTTATTATATTTATAAAAGCAAGGAGGAAATAAAAGGAAAACACAGCCTAGGTAGGAGTTACCTTTAGACCTAAGGCAGAAGTAAATAAGAAGATGTTTAGTGTAATTATTAAGGGATTCCTAACACAATTAACGAACCATATTACAATTAAGGATATAAGGAAGAACATTAAAAAAGAGAATAGATTAAATATAGTAAAGATAATAGTACAGAAGCTAAGAGGAATAGCAACAAGGGCACCATTAGTAGTTAGTATTAAGGGCACTAAGGCAGCAAACCAACTATGCCATAGGGGAATAGTATACTAAGTAGAGATTTTTAATGCTAAGCTATATAACAAGATAATCCACCTAAAGCAATATTATAACTACTATAAGATTAGATATATTACTAGATACTATAAGGAGAAAGCAAGATGTAGCAGGTATGCTGCTAGAAAACACCCTAAGGAAGAGAGGACTTGCCTAATATTAACAGGCAAGGTACAGGAGAGATGCCTAAATTATATAGGAGCACATCTAGTATAGTCTTAACTATGCTTAGTAAGTAATAAGAAATAGCAGTAGGCTAGGGAGGCTTATGCTATAAGGCCGCTGTTCTTCTACAACCATTAGTTAGAGGTCGTAACGGCTACTATAGATAAGGGTTATTAGGGAGAAGAAACCAGGGGACTAATAGAGAGGCAGCTAAGAGGAAGGAGCATATAACTAAGGGGCCCTTCTGCAAGATAAACCTATAAGCTAAGATTAGGACAACAGAGACTGGCAGAAAAAGGCATAATACTAGCCTTTTTACAGCCGACTAAAGGGCCAAATAATACCAGAGCCAGCCCAACCAGGGTGCTCTAAAGCACATAATAAAGTATATAATTAAGGTTATATACTAGAATATACAGAAGAAAAGCAATCTAGTACATCTGGCATTAGGGCATGACATTAGCCCTAAGGTAATAGCCATCTAGGAACCAGGAGGCTATAATAGTATACTACTAAACCTATCTTAAGGATACTATATATTAGTAATATATAGTAGAAGAATAGCAATTTATATATACTAAAAGGTTAAGACAGGACTTTAGACTATAGGAAGGGAGGAGGATTAGTATAGTATTAAGCTATATAAAGTAAAGATATATAATATCTATTTCCTAGCTTATAAAAGGAAGTAGTAGACGCCTTTATAACACTTTACCAATACCTAGGTAAAGGGCCAGAGTGTATTTATAGGGGACTTCAACCAATATCACCCCTTATAGGACAGATTTAGCTAAATATCTCTAGGGCATAATAAGATATTAGAATTTATAATAAGGTAGTAACTCAGCCTAGCTACGCTGTTTAGGGAAGTAATAAGGAGAGAACATAGCAGCAGGGATAGTACTATTAACCATGTATAGACCACCTACGATGTTAGTGTTAAATTCATTAGGCTAGTGGAAATCGCCAGATCTAACCATATGCCCCAGCTTATTAGCATTAGGACAAATAAGGAATTAAGTAACAGCCCAGGGTTAGTTTAGAGTTAGAGGACAGCAGACGAGAACCTTATTATAGCAAAGGCTTTAAATAGGCTTAGAAAGAAGGGGTTAGAGCTTCTGCTATATAACCAGTAAGAAATTAATAACTATACACAGTGGCTTACCTAATAGCTTATAGAGATAGCTAATATAGTAGCACCTAAGTAACCTTAAGGGCATAGTAAACCACAGCCTTAGTGGAATAAAAGGGTAAGGGATATAATAGTAAAGGCAAGACGTACTAATAGGTAGTGGCAGTAATAACAGACATAGAAAGCATAGCAGGCCTTAACAGAAGCTATAAAAAAACAGGATTATATTATCTTAAAGGAGAAGAGAAGTAGCTAGCAATAGGCAGTTAGTAAGTTATCCAGGTCTAAAGGGAGTCTTTAAACCCTAGAGCGTTAGGCCTGGCTATAGAGTAGACTTCCTCCTAAAAGGCAATAGGTCCTACTACTAACCCGGCTAGGAAACAATAGCAGGGAGGAGATAATAAAGGTTACACATAAGGGTAAGGTAAGGGCATTTATAAAGAGGTTCTTCTCTCCATCCGTAGCTAGGGCTTTAGGTCCAGAGGCAGAAAAGGGGACAAGATACTATAATAATAATTAGGCAGTTCCCGTGTTTATAAAGGAGGAAATTAAAGAAGTTATAAAGAATATAGCAAGTTAAAAAGCCCTAGGACTGGACAAGCTACTAATAGGTTTCCTTAAGCTATATAGAGCAGCCCTAATATTGTGTTTAATACGCCTTGTAAATACTTGCTATGGCTTAGGATATTATCTGGCCTCCTTCCGACAAGTAAAGGTAGTAGTTTTATGCAAACCTAGGAAGTCCCTTAAGGAGTTAGGCAGACCGGGGGGGTGGAGGCCGATATTGCTATTAAATACAATAGGTAAAGTAATTAAGGGAGCTATTATAAGGAGGATTACTATTACAGCAAAGGAAGGCCATATACTACTGGATATGCAAATAGGCAACAGGGCTGGCAAATTAATAAAAATAGCACTAAGTATACTAAAAGAGATTATAAGAATAGCGTGGCATTACCAGGGAATAGCATTATTACTATAGCTAGATATTACTAGAGTGTTTAATACTGTTAGCTATAAACAATTAATCTGCACTATAAAGGAGTTAGAACTGCCAGGGTAAATGGCCAGATAGGCACAGGGCTTTATGTTAAAAAGGAGAGTATAATTAGCATTTAACAGACGTATTACTAAGGAAATCCAAGTTACTATAGGGGTTCTGTAAGGGTTGCCGGCGTCTCCTATCCTCTTTTTACTCTATATTATGCTATTATATTAAAGACTAGTAGCGGCGGAATTAACATTAACATTAGGGTTCTTAGATAATATAAACATTATAGTATATAGAAAAACAGCAGAGGAGATAAAAGTATAACTAAAAAAAGCCTAGAGAATATATAAGGAGTAGTTAAAGGAGTATAGGCTAAGGTTTAACCTAGGAAAAAGCAAGCTAATATACTTTATAAGGAAGAAGCAGGCGATTATAATAATAATCTAACTTAAAAGAGCAATAATATAACTAACATAATCAGTGTAATTCCTAGGGGTTTGGATTTACTAAAAGCTTTATTAGTTAACTTACATAGAGAAGGTAAATACTAAATTGTTACAGCAGAAATTAGCGCTTATGGTGCTGGCTGCGTCTACGTAAGAATGCCAACTAGAGTGTGTAAGATCCCTTTATACACAGGTAATATAAAGCATAATAGCCTATAAAGCTAGGATATACTACACCCACAGCAAGCTAAAAGGGGTAGCATAGGGGGTAGTAAAGGCATTTATAAGGGAACAGAACAAATGCTTAAGAAGGGTTATAGGGGCGTATAAGGTAACGCTAGTAGCACTCTTAAAGACAGAAGCAGCAGTGCTGCTAGTAGATCTGTACCTTAATTACATTAAATAATAATTCTACTAAAGACTTAAGGATAGTAGCATAGGTAAGAAAATATAGCAGGCCTGTAATTTAATAGTATTATAGCTATAACGCTAAGGAAGAGGCTGCTAACGTAATCGCTATAAGGCGTTTCCTAATGCCCCCCCCCCCCTCCCTGGCAGCCTTATAGCTAGACAGGAATTAAAAAAGGAGTGGGAAAAACAGTGGATCTGGCAGAGGCATAAGGCTTAGGTAAGAAGAGGACGGGTAAAAGCAATAGTAGTAAATAAGGAACCTAACTTTAAGAGCATAAAAAAGATAGTAAAGCTTTATAATAGCCTGCTTAAGCATAAATCTATAGCCCTAGTTTAGCTTTAAACGGAAAAAATAAGGCTAAATGCCTTTCTTTATAATAGATAAGTGCCTAAGGTAACTTTACTAATATACTAATACTAGGGAGGAAACAAGGATATCTACCACCTTATCCTGTTATACCCAGAATATAACCATTTAAGACTAATTCTAGTAGTGCCTATAATAAGAGATCCGTAAAAACTTAGGGCAGCGCTTAACAATAAAAAGCTAGCACTAAATATTATAAAGTGGGTGCTTTTAACTAGGCGACTTTAGTAGTATAGGTTAGCAGAGGAGCTTAGTAAGGCATGGCAGATATATAATAATAAGGCTAAGAAAGGGACTAAAGGCAATAGAAACAACAGGATAAAGGAGGAAGAGCCGGACTAAAAGGGAAGGTGCTTATAGGGGGTTTTTACTAACATACTAACCTTTTATATAAAGCATAACCACACTTCTGTCATTGTCTATAGTTCCAGGGAACTAGCAGATATTTTATACTAATGGTTAGAAACAATAAAGACTTTATATTAGAGGCTTAGCGGGAGCTATATGGAAGAATATGGGTTTTCTCCCCTATCTTAGGGTTTTTCCTATATTAAGAAGTTAGTTAATGAACTAGTTAGTGGCTCTAGCTACCTAGCGTACATGAATAATAATAACTGTTAGTAACGCTCAGGTTACAAGTATGCTGCAGCACAAATGTAGGGGGGGGGGTTTAATATTCAATTCATTTATGTCTTTTAAAAGAGGGGAAAAAGCAGGCTATAATGCGGAGGTGTGGTGTTATAGCTATATTACAGCCCCAGGTCATATAACCTGTGATCCAGCCAATTAGGGTGTATGTATTCTGTGTGCGACCTATAATTCCTAGTTAATATAGCATATCCCTTCTATTATCCATATAAGCGATTCTAATACTTGTAAATTCTCTCTTTGTTAAAGAAAAAGAGAAATCGCTTTAAAAATGCATAAAACGCTCTAATAATCAGATATTAACCATCAAGTAATAAAGCGAAAAAAAAAAAACATCCTTTAAATGAATGACTTTTGTTGGTCTAGGCCGAATGGTTATGGAGGCAAAGAGTGTTGTGGGGGGGGGGGGCCAAAGGGTGTAATTCCCGCGTTTAATCCTACTAAATTAGGCGCTTATAATCGCGTTTAAATTCATTAAATTTAAGCTCTTTATTAGGCGCTTAATTTGTCGTTAGATTTGGTAAGGAATTAGGACTTTTTCATCCTTTAGCGGCTCTGGCGGCGGCTCTTATAGCAATTCTTGCGACAGGTCTTTTGACCTATCCTTCTACACGGATTCAGGCTTTATTTTTTATTACAAAGGTCTTAAGAGCTTTATTTAGTAAAGCTTTTATTATTACATCCACAGGATTATTATTGCTATTAATCCAGCGTATCTTAGCTACTTCCCTTTTCTTATATAACTGCTATAAAGCCATAATATTAATCATTAGCCTCTTTTCCTTTATTATCCCTAGCTTAATAATATATTCATATAGTAAGAAAGAGTTAGTGTATATTATTATTAGAATTTTCGGCTTGTTTAATTAGTCGGTAATAATATTTAGAGTAATGCTTATTATATAAGCAATGTTAATACCTTAAACCATTCTATATAGCTTAAAAGCTAATGTACTTCTTGTAACTCTTTTAGATTTTATTAAGCTATATGTTATAATATTTCCTTTAAGGGTGAATTTAGAGGTATTGTCATCCTTTCTTTTATTACCTAGGATGATTACATAGCCTAGTTAAGAGCTAAGGTTTTTATTATTTGTAAAAGAACTGTTAATAAAGATATAAAGAGCGGCGTTTTCTAGTAAGAGAGATATATATTAAAGTCCACAGTCTTAATTGTTAATTTACTATTAAAGTCTATTATTAAGCCTTAAAACATTATTAGATCCTGGATATTAGACTTAGGCAGCAACAGAAAGATTATAAGATGCTTTAGGTTAATATATTAGAGCAATGTACGCTCCTTATGCTCGCTGTTTAATATATTTCGCTTGGTTAGTCAGGTTATTAACTTATAATAGCTTCCTTCCTTATGCCTTTTATTGCAAAAAGAAGGTGTTATTGTCAACTTCACTCAAAATGCAACTATTAAACATTAATAGTATTAAAATTATTAATCTCTCTTTTAGCTTTGCAAGGAATTTGGCGTTTTTTAACTTAACCTCTTTGTAATTAAAAAACTTAGCATTACTAAGTCCTAAGGTATTATTAGTCTGCATTCTAATGATTCTAAAACACAAGCTTTTACTAGAAGAAATGAGGAGGTAAGGGTCATATATAGAGGTTATTATCTGTAGCTTTTAATAATAATAATTAAAATACATTGACCACTAATGTGTGCTAGCCTTTGCTATTCCATATAGCGGCTTAATTACAACCATAATAATGTCTAGCAGGTAAAGGTATGCAATTTATGCAGGAAGCTTTGCAAGAATCATACAATTAAGCTTTGTTTGTAACTGCATATATACTTAGGTAATATCCCTTAACCAAGCCATAATGCCTTCTCTTTTTAATAATAAAGCGAGAGCAATAATAAGCCTTTAACTAGCTCTTTGTATTGTTAGGGACTACGTAAGAATAACTTCCTTTCCTTAGTTACTATGGCCTTAGATAACACATTGTGACTTTTTATACAGGGAGTTAGTTGCCTTACCCTTAACTTCTTTTACTATCCGCAAGCTAAAGAGTCTTTTATCTCTATACCTCTATAGGTTGAATTTTATAAATTTAAATACATTCCTTACTAGTAAAGCATTAATCTCTGCTTTATTAGAGAGTTTAAAAGGTTCTCTGGGTATATTAATTTTTCCTTACATGTAAAGGTTAATTATAAGTTAAAAATCAGCCTTTTCTTTCTTAATAAGAAAAGCCTCTGCTTAAGGGTGTTTCTAGGGTCTTTTATATTCTCTTTGTAGTGGAGTTATTAGAATATTAGGGGGGTTTTTGTAATTTTTATTATCTTAAACCAGGTCTTCCTTGTAAACCGGGTCTTCCTTATAAGAAGATTCTACCTTTAGTAAGGTTATATATAGTTTAATAACTATAGACTAAAACTTTATAAGGCTATAAGGCATCTTAATAATATAAGTTTCTCCTTTTATTAAGAGAAGCTTATAAGGGCCAGTTTATTTGCCTTTTTTACAATAAACTTATACATTAAAATTTAAAGAAAGAGTGTATATAAGCAGGGTTATTAAGCTATTACAGGTATTAAGAGCATTATGGACTTAGCGCCTTATAAGACTATGTCTTGCTTTATTTATTGCTTTTTAAAGTATCTTAGCTCTTTAGGTAACTATAAAACTTAGGGGGGAATTATTTGTTATTCTTAGATAGGTTCTAAAGACTAAGAGAGTAGGAACAAAACCATTTAGACTAGCAGAGTTATTAACTGCTTTAATAGCTATTTAAAGCATATGCTCTTTTAAGAAAAGACTATCAGCTTTAGTCTTAATAATATTATATGCTCTGCAAAGAGGGGCATGATATTGCTTAAGTTTTCTAATACTATTATAAGCCTTAACAGGGACTTTATCAATATTAATTAATAATAGTTAAGCTAAATGCCTAAATTCACTAGAAGTAAAGTTTCTTCCGGCATTGTGGACTATCTAGTCTAGGGGTCTAAGATATGTGTTAATCTAGTACTCTTTAAGGGCATTCTAAATATCTTAAGCTTTTTGTTATTAGGGTCTAAGAAAGCAGGCAGCTTAAAATAATATTGCTAAATCTATAACGTATAGAACCGGCTTCTTATTAATTTGTATAATATTAACAAGGACCTTGTAGTTAAATTCAAAATCGTCTTTAAGAGTAAATTTAAATCTACTTAGAGCTTTTGCGTTTATTTAGCATTAATGGCAAGCATGCGTGATTCTTCCTATATTAGCCTTGTTGAATTCTTTACTAGCCCTAGCGAGAAGGTTATTTAATCAGTCGATTAACAGATGACTAAATCGGCGATAAAGTTAACGGATTTCGGCTTTAAAAAGCATAAAAATGGCAGGTTCTTAAGAACTGGCTGTTTACTAAGAATATCCTTATTTCCTAATAATAGGTACCTTCTTATCTCCTTAGATTAAAAGATTCTTAAGATTATTAAGTTTAACACCTATTTTATCTATATTTATAATAGAATATAAAAACAGTATAGCACTATTAAGCATATAAAAAGGTATTATGCTAAAAATTATTAGAAGCTTTAAAATACTAGTTAAAGTTGCAGTACCGGCTTTAAAGGTAATGGTTCTTTAGTTAGAAGAATGCTTAATTATAAGGTTCTTTATAATTTTCATTAGAGCGTTAACTTAGCCTTAGCTAGTAGTTGAAATTCCTAATGCTTCTGTATCCAGAAGTGTACTATAAAATGTATCCACTATATATCTTGTATCCATAAGATATATGTGTTATTAAGGTTATTTATTAGTATTATAGTTATAGGGGTCTTTAAGAAATAAGGCATGTTTAAAAGCATTATCCTGTAAGAAGTTTATGGTTAATTAGGAAAAGAGTAGGGGATTTAGTGCTTGCGTAAAGAATGTTATAAAGGAAAGAGTATTATAAGCCTCTCTGTCGTCTAGTTCCTCTTTTTCGTTAGTAGTAAGGAAAGCAGCATTCTAAGCGGCTTTTTTGTGTTCATTCTTACTACTATTATTAGTAGTAGTAAGTTAGGCTATCTTGCCTTTATAGGCCTATAGAAATACATAGTATTAGCGTTTAGAGGGTGGTTTTTGGTGTTTTCTGTTATTCTACTAAGTTACTCTTGCTTTCTTCTGCTTAGAGGCAGGATAGTTAGTTAACTAGCATCCTTCTTTATAGTATATAAAGCATTTTTTTAAGCTTGCTTTAGCTTAAGGTTTTTTATAATATATAGCTTATAAATAGCGTTAGTCTGTAAACATTACTATGTTAGTGTTTTGGTCTGTAAACCGGGCAATAAGGGTATTTAGATTATTATTAGTAGTTGTTAGTAACTGACTTATAAAGGTTAGTGGTATATTTATTACTAAGAGGCAATTTCAAAGATTACTAATAAATCCTTTAAAGGTTGGCACATTCCTGAATTTAGTATTATAAAAATCGTTATCGTTTTCTATTGCTTGCCATACTTAATAAAGAAGAATCATATCTTGCTTAAGAGGGTTATAAAGGCTATTAAATATCTTTGTAAGTTAGTTAAGAAGGATTTCTAGGTATTCTAACTTATTCTTTATTAAATATTCTATAATAATATAGCAAAGGCATAAATCAGTAAATTGTATTTTATAAAAGCTTTTATTCTTAGGTGTTTTAAAGTGATTCCTAATGTTCTGAGTTATCTCCTTAAATAGGATTGTCTTTACTCTAAAGTATTTAAGGAAGTATATATAGGCTTTACCTTAAAGCATAATAAGAAAGCCTTTTTAGTAAAGTAAGGAAAAAACTCCTGCTTAAGAACATTTCTCTTTAAAATATAATAACTTCTTATTAATAAAGTCGTATACTTCTCTAGAATATTATTCTTCTTTCTGGTAAAGTCTCTTAAGAGTATTAAGGGCTTTTTGATTGCTATTAGAAAGTGTTCCGGTTAGGGTTTGTGGTTCTAGGTAAGGGTCTTCAGTTAAATGAAAATCTTTGATATTATTAGAATCCTTGTTATTAGAAAATTCTAGTTGTTAAGTTTCTTTTCCTTTCTTAGTTGCTTTTTCTGGTAAAGGTTTGTATTCTGTGTTAGGGTTAATGTTTAAGATATTAATAAGATCTTTAAAGACGTTCGATCTTAATCCTCTGGCTGTTTTAACATCATTATTATTAAGGTAATTACAAAGGGTATACTTAAGGTTATTGTTGATTTTATTAAAAGTATCCTTTGTCTAATTTTTATAATCTCGCTAGAAGTTAATAAGGAGATTACGCCCTTTTCCTTCGTTAAGAATATAATAGTTAATTATATATATAATACAGTTATTAATCTGTTATTTAGTAGCTATATTGACATTAATATTATTAACTAACTTAGTTTAATTAAAGGATAGAATTAAACAGTGCTTATAAAGTTTTTAGGGTAGGGTGCTCTTTAGAAGTTCTCTTTTATAAATATCCTTTTAAAGCTATTTATTAAAATCATCTATTTTTCCTTAGCTTAAAGACATTTTAGTGTTTTAGGCTTTATGTTCAGTACTAATTAAAGCGGTTAGCATTAGTTCTCTATAAATAATAGTAAAGATCTGGTTTTAATTATGAATAAGTAATAGTTAATAATAAAGGAGAAGATTTATAAGAGTTAAGTCTTCTTATAATTGTAAACAATTTAACAGTTAATAATTTAAAGAAATAATCCTTTAATTAGCATAATATTAGAATTTCTTATAGTTATATAAGTAAAAGTATTTAGACAAGTCTTTTCTAGGTATAACCTAATAAATCTATAGTTATTAGTAACCACTAATCAGTGTTAGTAACGCTTAGGTTATAAGTATGCTATAGTATAAATATAAGGGGTGGGGTTTAATATTTAATTTATTTATATCTTTTAAAAAAGGGGAAGAAGCAGTTTATAATGTGGAGGTATAGTGTTATAGCCACGTTATAGCCCCAGGTTACATAACCTGTAATCCAGCTAATTAGGGTGCGTGCATTCTGTGTGCGACCTATAATTCCTGGTCAATGCGGCGTATCCCTTCCATCATCCATACAAGCGATTCCGACATAAACAATTCTCCCCTAAGCCTTGAAGTTACTTAAAGAGCTAAGATTCTTTAAAAAGTAATAGATAAAGTAAGGCGTAGTCTTATAAGGTGTTAAGTTAATAATGCCCTTAATACTTAAAATGGCCTAATAACCCTACTAACATATAATCTCCCCTTAAACTTTAATGTATAAGTTTATTATAAGAAAGGTAAATAGACTAGCCTATATAAGCTTTTTTTAATAAAAGGAAAGACTTATATTATTAAGATGCCTTATAGCCCTATAAAGTTTCAATCTATAGTTATTAAGCCATACATTACTTTGCCAGAAGCAGAGCCTTCTTATAAGAATAACTAAGCTTAAAATAAGGAAGCTATAGAAATAGCTTTAACCTTCTAAGAAGGGCAAGGCCTATGCCTAAACAACCCAGACTAGGAAAACGCTAAGATTAACAAAATTATTTACAAGACTTCCTCTGACAAAATTATTTACAAGACTCCCTCTAATAAAATTATTCACAAGACTCCCCCCGACAAAATTATTTATAAGACTCCCCCTAATAACCCTATAAATCCAATATAAAGAGGCCGTAGAAGACCTTGGAAATACCCTTGACCAAAAGCTTTCCTTACAGAGAAAGAAAAGGCAGATTTTTAACTTATAATTAACCTCTATATGCAAGGAAAGATAACTACGCTTAGAGAACCATTTAAACTCTCTAATAAGGCCAAGATTAACGCTCTACTAGCAAGAAATATATTTAAATTTATTTAATTTAACCCTTAAAAGCATAAAAGCAAGAGACTCTTTAGTTTATAAATAGTACATAAGATTAAGGGCAAAGCAACTAATTCCTTATATAAAAAATCACAATATGTTATTTAAGGCCATAGCAACCGTAGGAAAGAGGTTATTCTTACATAGTCCCTGATAATTTAAAGAGCTAGCCAGAGGCTTATCGTCGCTCTTGCTCTATTATTAAAAAGAGAAGGCATTATGGCTTAGTTAAGGGATATTACCTAAGCATACGTGCAGTTATAAATAAAGCTTAATTATATAATCCTTATAAAGCTTCTAGTATAGATTACACACCTCTACCCGCTAGATATCATTATGGTCATAATAAAGCTGCTTTATAGAATTATAAAAGCAGGCATATATTAGTAGTTAACATATTTTAATTATTACCACTAAAAACTCCAGATAATTACTTCTACCTACAACCTATATTTACTTATTTCTTTAAAGGAAAGCTCTTATTTTAGACTTATTAAAATGCAGACTAATAACACGTTAAGCCTTAGTAATACTAAATTCTTCTATTATAAAGAAGTTAAGTTAAAAAATGCCGGATTTCTCGCAAAGCTAAAGTAACGCCTAGAGAAATCAATACTATTAATGTTTAATAGTTGCATTTTAAGCAAAGCTAATAATAACACCTTTTTCCTATAATAAAAGGCATAAGGAAAGAAGTTATTAGAAGTTAACTAGGATAATCAAGCTTAATATGTTAAGCAGAGGGCTTAAGGTGTATATATTACTCTTATCTGCCAACCTAAAGCCTCTTACAATCTTTTTATTACTGCCTAAAGTTAATAACCAGAACCTAACAATATAACAAAGCTTAATAAGAGGCTTAAGTGGCAAATTAACAATTAGACTTATAGACTTTACTATATGCCTCTCTTACTAGAAAATACCTCCCTTTATGTTTTTATTAATAGCTCTTTTGCTAATAACAAAGACCTTAACTTATAAATCAGCTATGAAATTATTCTTAGAAATAAGGAAAAAAACGTTAATGCCTCTAAATTTATGCTTATAGGCAACATTATGACCTACAGCTCTATAAAATCTAAAAGAGTTACAAGAAGCGCCTTAGCATTAAAGCTATACAGAATGGTCTAAGAAGTTAATATTACTTACATAATAAGTATAACTTTAAGGATTATTACTAATTAATTAAATAAGCTAAACATCCTAATCGTAATATATATTAACTTTTTTTTATTATATAAGTATATTATTAAATTAGGCACTATAAAGAAGAAAAGACTTATAATTAATATTATAGTACTATAATAGTTATATAAGCAAAGGGAAATCACGGAAATCTAATAAATAAATAGCTATAATAACCTTACTAATGTAATAACAAAGGCTTCCCTGAATAAAAGCCTTAAGACCTTTATAACTAAGTGTTAAGCTTTATAGTGCATTTTACCACTAAAGCTTACAGGCAAGGCTAGATTACCTAGCCTCTTAAAGGTTATCAACTAACCTTCCGGATTACTAGAGATCTAGGGTGCTTACATAAGCATATTTAGGTACATTAGAAAGCCCCTTTCCAGAGGATTCTAATGGTATCTAAATATACCCTAGATGGGAAGAAACCAGGGAGATACGCCCTGTAGAATTGTGTGGAATTCCTTGGAAGCAGGAT
>AFQZ01000966.1:0-20026 GCA_000222935.2 Aciculosporium take MAFF-241224
TTCTCTCTCTCTCTCTCCTCCTCTCCTCCTCTCCTCCTCCCTCCCTCTCTCCTCCTCTCTCCTCCTCTCTCCTCCTCTCTCTCTCTCTCTCTCTTTCATTCTTGTGTCTGTCCTGGCTCTGCTTGCGTGGCAGGTCTGTTTCTATGCACAGCGTATTTTGAGAATAAGAAAAAGATAGTCAAGGAAAAGACATGTCTGTTCCTTGTTCTTCGTGCCATGGGATGACGAGCGATAATGTCGAGCTATACATTCACCACCTGCACAGGTACATGTCACACCCGACACTCTTGCCGCTCCCCCGGCCTCCCATGGACAGAAACGGCGCTCAATACCGGTCAATAATCCACTTCTTGCGCGCATCCTCGCCCATGCCCTCCAGCATCCTCGTCTCGGCCTCCTTGACGCGCAAATACCGCTGCACGAGGTCGTGGCCCATGGCGCCGGCCAGCTCCTCGTCCCTGTCGAGACAGGCGAGCGCCTCGCCGATGCTCGCCGGCAGATTGGAGTTGATGCCCAGGTCGAGGCGCTCCTCCCACGACAGCGAGGCGGGGTCCGCGCGGCAGTCCTCGCAGGGGAGCTTCTCCCCGGCGGCGAGGCCGCGCGCGCCGGCGAGGACCAGCCCCGCCATGGCGAGGTACGGGTTTGCCAGCCCGTCGATGCACCTGACCTCCCAGTGGGAGGCGCGGATCTTGCGCAGCGGCGTCTCGCGGTTCTGCGTGCCCCAGGCGACCCATGTGCCGCCGGCCCAGGCCCCGTCCCGGACGCGCTCGTAGCTGACGAGGCTGCCGTGGGTGAAGGCGCAGAGGGCGCGGAGGTGCGTGAGGATGCCGCCGTAGAAGGACTCGTAGAGGGGGCGGGGGACTGACGGGGACGGGG
Organism: Aciculosporium take MAFF-241224; assembly: GCA_000222935.2. Lineage (NCBI taxonomy): Eukaryota > Fungi > Ascomycota > Sordariomycetes > Hypocreales > Clavicipitaceae > Aciculosporium > Aciculosporium take. The sequence continues at coordinate 877 of AFQZ01000966.1, forward strand.
GGGGGGGTGCGCGGGTGCTGGTCCTGATGTTGCTGTTCGCGGGAGCAGCAGTGCTGCCATCATCATCATCATCATCGCCGCCGCCGCCGCCGCCGTCACGACCCTCTACCACACCGTGATTCACGAGCGCAAGCGAAATGTGCGCATGCGCCGCCGTCCCGCACCCGTCCCCCAACGGCTTCGGATGCAGCGTCATGCGGTACCCCGCCGCGGTCGCCCGCGCGGAGAGCACCTCGCGGGCAAAGACGAGCGCGTCGACGGCCGCGAGGGCCTCCCCCGGCGGGAGCACCACCTCGAACTGGCCCTTTGCGCTCTCGGCGTGCAGCATCTCGACGGGGAGGCCCCAGGCCGCGAGCTGCCGCACCGCCGGCTCGAGCACCTCGTCAACGACGTCGTGCTCCAGGGCGCGCGCCGTCGACCACGCGTGGCCGTCGGCGTCGAAGAGCTTGTAGTTGCCGCTGCGGGCGTAGCGCACGAGCGCGAGCTCGATCTCGAAGCCGAAGGCGGGGGCGAGCCTGTGCTCCGTGGCGAGCTGCTCGAGCGCCGTTCTGAGACGTGTGCGCGGGCAGAGGGGGGCTGGTGTTTCCGATGCCGATGATGATGTTGCGGACGGGCCGTCGCCGTCGTCGTCGTCGTCGTCGTCGTCGTCGCTGAAAAAGTCGCACATGAGCATGCAGTGCCCCGGCTTGGGGCCCAGCCGGAGAGACGCCGGGTCGGCCCGCAGCTTGTACTGGCCGGTGGCGCCGACGCCGGCGGCGAGGCTGTCGTCCTGCATGAGGCCGAGCGCGGCCTTGGTGACGGTAATGGTCAGGGACCGCTCCTGTCCTCCTCCTCGGCTGCTGCTGCGGCCGTCGCCGCCGAGCAGCAGCGAGAGGGCCTTGTGCGCGGGGAGGACCCTGAGCCGCGTCGTGCCCGTGTAGTCGATCCAGTAGAGGCGCACGAACCGGGGCGCGTCGGGGCCGCGCAGCAAGGCCAGCAGACGGTGTGACGGTGACGCTGCCGGCGGCGATGACGGAGACGGCCGTCGCTCTTCCTCCTCCCCTGGTGATGGCTCCCCCCCCTCCGCCGCCGCCGCCGCCAATCGACCATCCCGGCCCCGACCGTCCGATCCTTCTTCTTCCTCCGACGCCGGCCGCCGCTCAAGCACAAGGCCCAGCCCGTACAGCCTATTGCTCGTGTGAAACAACATGTCCTCCGCCATGGCCCCCGCCGCCCCCCACGAGATGTCCCCCGCCCGGACGAGCTCGCACAGCACCCGGTGCAGCACCTCCCTCATCTGCGCCACGGCAAGGAACCAGGTCTCGGGAAAGCAGTGCCCGTCGGTGCTCCAGAGCATCTTCTCCCAGGGACACAGCTCGAGGACGTGCCGCAGCGCGGCCTCCTGCCCGTGGCGGCCCACAGAGGGAAAGACCTCGCCGAGGTCGGCGTAGACGTTGGCGTAGAGCGCCGCCATGTAGGCCGTCTCGCGCGCAAAGGGGTAGCCCGCGTGGAGGAGCACGACGGGCACCCCCGGGTACGCGCGGACAAAGGGCTGGAGGAGCGCGGGCGAGGACCGCGAGAGGGTGAGGTCGTTGTCGCCGAGGCCTGTGTGGAACTGGATAGGCTTCTTGGTCTTCTTCTTCTTTTCCCTCTCGGGGGTGTCTTCCCCGGCTGGCGTGTCGTCGTCGTCGTCGTCGTCGTCGTCGCGGATCGCCTGCGCGAGGCGGTGCACCAGGAGCTCGTTGAGGGGCCGGTGGGCGAGGCGCGTGAACGGCGGGGCCCCCGGCCGGCGTCTCTCGGTAAAGATGCCGGCAAAGGCATCGAGGGCGGCGGCTTCGTCCTCGCGGGCGGCAATGTCGAGCCCCGTGCGGTAGCAGATGACGGATTTGAAGCCCACGACCTTGTCGTCCGCGAGCGCATCCGCAATCGCGGCGTCGAAACCGGCCATGGCCGCCGCAAAGGCCTCCTCGGCCGTGGCACTCTCCCGCCGACACGCCTCCTCGACGAGCCGCGCGGCAACGCGCTCGATGCGCGCGATCCGCCTGCTCGGACGAGGCACAAACCCGTCAAAGAAGCCATACGGCTCGACGGCCTCGTCATCATCGTCAAGCCCGTCATCGACAAGCACGCACTCGATCCCCGAGAGGCACGCCGCCGTCCACCGCGCGTACTCGGCCTCCCCGCCGCGCTGCTTCTCGGCAATGGCACCCTCGACGGCCTCCCACGTCGCCGCGCAGCCGAGCTTCCGCGCGAGCTGCCCGACGGCGCGCAAATGCGCGAGGGTGGTGCGCGACGAGGCGAGCGCGTCGCCGTGCGCCTCGGAGGTGATGCTCAGGAGGGGGCGCTTCCCCGCCTGGCTCCTCTTCAGCAGCGGGTGGGCGTGGTTGTCGATGATGGGCGTCGAGTCGACGAGCTGGCGGAGGGCCTTGGACCCGGCTGCGAAGTCGTGGTCGCCATCCATGGTCGGTGGGTGATGCCGTGGGTAGATAGATGGACGGGCTTGGAGAGGAGAGGGGGGGGAAGAGGAGAGTTGGAGAACAGGAGGATGAGCCGGTGACTGCTTTTTGAATCCCATTCATACATTCATCCATCAGGCTGCAGGTGGCAAAACATGATTGGACGGAAAAAGAAAAAAATGTTCACCGGGTACGTTGCTCAAGCGTCAAAGCGCCGCCGATCAGTCATTCTCATCATCAATGAGTCATTTTTTTTCTTTGACCGTCTCACGGTCGGGAACGCCCCCTATTCTTTTTGTATAGAAGATTGCTGGATGCGCGTCAAGACGCAACCCCCGTTGTCGTCATGGTTTTGTCGCCTGCTAGCCGTGTGTGGGAGCAAAAATTGACGGCGGTTAATCTTGGGTGAACAGCAGACGAGGAGGCAGGATCTTTTGTTTTTTTTTTTTTTTTTTTTTTTTTTTTTTTTTTTCTATTCTTCTTTATACCCCACAGTCAATCAAGAATCTCGTAAAAGAACCATGTCGGCGCCTCCATCTATTGAGCCTCCTGTTGCCCTTCTCGTGGCTTTCATCAAACCGACCGCCGCATAAGATTCTGGCAGAAGCTTAGGGGGCACGCGTGACAAAGTTTCCCTAGTAAATCGTGCCAAAGTTAATCTGGCACCGTTTCTTGCCTTTCTTGTCCACAATTCGTAAGGCGACAGACGGACGTTATTCGTCAGAAACATCGGCTTAAAAGATGGGAGACCGTGGGGGGCAGGAAGCACCGACGGCGCCGGCCCGGCCAGCGGGGAGCCCGATTTTTGTGCCCTCCGCGCCGCGGGAATACCATCCCTTTACGTCCGAGGGCCAATCACATACACCTAGTGGCGTATTTCCCCTCCAGACACAGAAACATGAGAGGGACAGGGAAAGAAACACGCGACCATGTGCGAACCGTCCAGGTCCTAACGTAGACCGGCCCCAGCACCCGGAGGAAGCCGCACATGCGGGCTCCCCTCCGGCCGTGCAGGCATGCCGGACCGCAAGACCGTGATGGTCCTAACGGTAACGTCCTTGCCGGACCCGTACCGTCGTTCTTTCCGAGCTAGCACGGCAGCGGCCTCTTGGCGGCGTTTTCCACCTGCTGGCGATGCCTCGCGCTGACAGTCTCGAGTCGAGCTTCTCTCGCACCCCATCCCTTTTTGCATAAATAAGGGCGGCACCTGACTCTCACACTCCAGCAAGAACCATCGTCACATGGCAAACAAATCAGGCTCCAGACATCAAAGCACACATGGTACAAAAAAAACCTTTTCATCCAAACACATTGGATTCCTGCTTTCCAAAAAAAAGTACACCACACCTTTTCAGTCACATGTTGAATTCTTCTTTCATCCCCCCACAACTACCCAAACAATGAAATTCTTCACAGCCCTTGCCCTCGTCCTCGCCACCGCCCCCTGCCTCCTCGCCGCTCCCACCCCCTCCCAGAAGGCCATCCGCCCCCGCGACAGCGAGGATGACACGACCGAGGACCTCACGATCGAAGACCTGCAGTACTTTTACGCCCTGGCCATCATGGAGGAGGCCAGAGACGCTGGCGTGGGGCGTCATGGGTGTGAGGCTGCTATTGCGACTGCTCTTGTTGAGGTTTGTCTCCTTTTTCTTCCTTTTTCATATTTTTCCTTTCTTCCTTTTTCCTTTCTTTCTTTTTTCTTACTTTCTAAACCTCCCCTACCTCCTTTTTTTTTTAGAAAAAAAGAATTGTTTTTCTTTTTCTATCCCCCCTCCCCCTTTCTTTTCATTTCTTCATATCTTCTATTTTTTTTCTCCCTTTCTCCCCGCCCCCCCCCCCCCCCTTTTCTAATATCCCTCCGGGGGCCGCCTCCGGCGGTACATCTCTATAACACAAAAACACCACAAAAAAAAAAAAAAAAACTACCTGGCTAACACCCACCCCCAGTCCACCCTAATCATGTACGCCAACATGGACGTCCCCCCCTCCCTCACCTACCCCCACGACCGCCTCGGCACCGACGGCGACTCCATCGGCCTCTTCCAGCACCGCGCCTCCCTCTACGAGGACATAGCCTGCGACATGGACCCCCGCTGCTCCGCCGGCCTCTTCTTCGACGACATGCTCGCCATCGACGACTGGGAGGGCCTCCCCGTCGGGGAGCTCTCCCAGGCGGTGCAGAGGTCGCAGATCCCGGGGGCGTATGCGGAGAGGGTGGAGGAGGCGAGTGGGATTTGTGCGGAGGGGGGGTTCTGAGTATTTTGTGTTTTCTTTTTATTTTCCCCTCTCTCTTCTTCTTCCTTCTCTTCTTCTTATACTTCCCGCTCTGTTCCTTTTCTTGTTTCCTCATTAAGCGCTATTCATCATTTTGTTTTTTTTTTTTTTTTAAAAGCATTGTGATAAGACACGCATGGCACAACCTTGTTGGACAGGGATGGAAAAGATACAGAAATGTATGCAAATCTAGAATTACACATGTGGGTTCAAGGCCCGGGAGCGTGCCCGTGAGATTGTCTACCTAAGGACATCCAAGAGTGGGCAAGCCCAAGACGGAAAAATAACAAAATTTAAAGTCCATCTTTGCATCGCTACTCACGTGGCTGGGCAATCAAAACAATCCAACTCTTATGGGCAGACCCGGAAGGCAAAAATGAGAAAACTAAAGCACATCTGTGCATGGCCAGTTCACGTGGCAACAGGACGAAAAGTCCTAGACAAGCCTCCAAATGACCCCATCTATTTCGATATCTTGCCTCGAATGACAAAACGATCCCCCCATTACGGCCCAAACTCATCAATCACGCTCCTCGCTTCGGAAAAGTCGATCCCGCAGTCCACCGGCCCCATCTTCAGCCCAAACCCGGCCGGTCCCCCCACGGCAATCCCCTCCTCCGTCTTCCACAGCGGACTACACGGAAGCACAATGACCGTGACGCGCAGCCCGAACCGCAAATCCTGCGACCCTATGGCCTCGCCGTCGTGGCCCAGGATGGAAATCAAGTCAGGCACCGTGGCAACAACCTCGCGGGACTCGTGCGGCCCAGCGGCGTCGCAAAACGCAGCAAACAGATATTCATTCTGGAACGGGATCACCATGTGTCTATTCGTGTCAAGCCCTTGCCTCGTCCCAGCCTCGCGCTCGTCATCCGTAAAGGGGGCCAGCACGACGGCCCCCATCGTGTACCCGCCGTCAAGATGCCGTTGGACATCCATGATTTTCCCCGTGAATAGCACCTTTCCTGCGCAAACGTTGAACTATATCACGACCTTGTAAGCGTCATCTGGGTTAAAACAAAATTTAAAACAAAGGGCGCATGTCCGCACAATTGCGTCGGTATAACTCATCTTGGACCGTCGCGCCACGTGGATGGCCCTGCCGAGATACCAGCTTTGTGAGACTGTATTCCCAACGGCAAGGTTCTTGGCCATTTTCCCAGAAACGGGGTTCGTGCTCGACGCACAGCTGAGGCCGAGCTCAATGGCTGCGGTGCGGCAGCAGGCCTCGAGCCGGACGTCGCTGTCCGCGCTCTTTACCATCCAACTGGTATCAGCTTCAGGAAACAGGCAAGACAAGGACGGCAGCCTTCAAGAGCGGGGGGGAGAGAGAAGGAAAGGGCCGAGCGGGTATAGCGAAAGAGCCGTCTTACATAGGTCGCGATCGCGTTTCCGCGCGCGTCGGTAATGACGACCGGGCACATCTTGTGGCCATAGACGGAAAAAGTCACTGTGTTGGCGATGCCCCCCGTCAGTCAAATCTCTGTTTCCACGCAAAAGGTGAACCTCGGCGTTCCCCCTGCTTACTGTGATACATGGTCGGATACGCACGACCCATTCCATCTGCATCGACGACAGGGACGTCAAAGTAGGCACCGACTGGCAACAGGCACAGTCCGTTACCACCACCACTGGACTACCGGTTAGTGTTTTGCGTTCATGTGAAAGGCACCCGGCCCGGCGCGCGCCCAGGCACGTACATTTCATCGGCGAGGACCCCGTCAAAGGTCTCTATATTCTGCAATGTATTGACCGCATTCATGGCGTCAATGATTTCGTGGCCGGCCGTCAGTCTCTCGTTGATGACGCTTGGGCTGCCGTACCACGACCCGAGGCAAACCACCGCGTCGTCCTTCAGAGACCCGGGTGACACGATCCGCATCCGGCCTTTGCCGTACGACTCGAGCGCTTCCAGGCTCTTCAGATACTCGTAATAGGTCGGTCCGCCTCCCCCGGTCCCGAGAACAGCACATCCGGTGGCGATGAACTCAAGGTCGACGGCAGACGGGTACCAGACCCCGTCTCGCACGTCTGGTCGATAGGTGGCAATGTCCACCTTGGAGGACGGTTTTGCCGGGATGTGGCATGCACGCGGGACGCTGATCTCGTCGCCTCCTGCGTGGTCGTCGTCCGCGTCCGCGTCACCATACGGCTGTTGATGGGCGGGCCATGAGCATTCCATCGGTATGGCGGGACGGCCTACTGCTCGTACTTGAATCCTGAGGGTGACTTGGGACATGTATTGGAGTGGCATCTTGTTCACCTCGACAATTTTTACGTCGCCCGGCGCGGCGCCCCTTGCAATCGCTTGGTCGATTGCGCGCTGGCAGGCGGCAGCAATGACGATATTCACATCCCGTCCTTCTAGGACTTCTACCGTGTCAACTTCACCAGAGATTTTGCCAATCGCGGCTCCGACAGCATTGGCCGCGCCTCGATGGATGGGCTGGATGCACCGGTCCACTCCTTTGATCTCGTCCGCGACCAAGACGGAGCCGCCCCCGACCAGGAGAACATGTACGGGTGCCGTTGAAACCTTCATCTTGTCAATGACAGTCTCGAGCAGTCTATTCATTTCCTTCCTCGCGCCGGTTCGCGTTTCAGCAGACACGTCCTCCACCAAGCTGGCATCGCCAATTCGGACAGTTCCTTCAGCAACCACGACATCTGTCGCCGTCAGAACCGAACCACCAAAGACGCGCGACTGGGTCAGTAGGTCATGGCCGACGGAGCTTGGGCCGACGGGCACACCGTTGGGGCACGATGAGACCGCTTGGACTTTGCTGCCACCACCCAGGGCGATTGAAATCACTTCTGGTATGGAAAATGCGGTTCGCACACCCGCAACTTCTACGAACCCGGGCGCCCGACGTGGGAAACCCGAGGGCAGCAGAGCGCATACATCCGTTGTAGTGCCCCCAATGTCAACAACTAGGACCTGGGGCGGTTCGGCGGTCTCCCGCTCTGGGGCCGGGACGTCTCCGTTGGTCTCGTCGCCGGATCCATTGCGGCCGTCGGTTCCGCTAGGTCGAGCGCCCGCTCGTATGGGCGTGGACGTGGACGTCTCGCCCATGGAACGCCGGTCCAAGCCTGCGAGAAATGCAGCACCACTCATGCTATTGCTTGGTCCACTGGCAAAAGTCTTGATGGGAAAGTCAGCCGCCGTATCGGCATCAATCAGGGTACCGTCGTTCTGGGAGAGATACAGGGGACATGTCAAGTTCAACCGCTTCATGGCCCCTTTGAAGCCGTTTTTGACCTTGTGCCCGGTCCGGAGAATGGCGGCATTGAGAATCGTGGCGTTTTCGCGCTCCAGGAAACCCGTTGGGCCTATATTCTTTGAGCAGACGACGCGCAATCCGGGTGCTTCGCTCTGCAGAATCACCCTGCACCTCTCTTCATTCAGGTTGCCGTGGTCAAGGGGTGAGAAGACGCCGATGAGCGCCACGGCACGGACACCCGAAGCGACGATTTCCCGGGCCGTCTCGCGGACTTGCGTTTCGCTCAGAGGCGCAATGGGCCGGCCGTCCATCTCGAGGCCTCCGTCGAGATAATATGCTCCCCCGTCAAGAACCCCATGGATTTCGGCGGGGAAACCAGAGAATGGGGGAATCTGCCTGGTAAAAGGACCACAGAGCCTAACAACTGCTACTCGGTCCAGTCTCCTAGCATCCGCCTCAACCAAGGCATTGATGAAGTGGGTGGTGCCGATGCTGACACTGAGGATTCGGCCGTGGTCCACTTTGGAGGTGTCCAGTATGGCGGCAACGGCAGCTTCGATGCCGCTCGTGATGTCATGAGTCGTGGCCGCCTTGTGAGATGCCAAAACACCTCTTGCGGGATGGTGGGCGGCTTGAACGTCAAGAATGGCGGCATCGGTGTTGGTGCCCCCCACGTCCACCCCGATACGATAGAAAGACATGATGAATGTGGTTGGGAAAGCTGTGGAACAATCTGGGCTTCTGGTGCTTTTTGGGGAAAAGAAAAAGGAAAAGGAGAAAAGAAAAACGCCGCGGAAACGTCACACGAACATGGGTTATGAAGCAAAGGTCAGGAGCACGAGCTATATCAGAGGTCAGGTCAGGTCAGGCAGGTGGTGCCTTGGAAAACCTCAATTGCGCGACAGACTCAGCTGATATGAATGGTCCCGATAAAGGCGCGGAGCACAAGAACTTCTGCTTAGACCAGCTGGCCGTCCTTTTTACCTTGGCAAGGCGATGAAGAACCTGGTTAGCTAAGGCGCATCCAGCACACACACTTCCACTTCTCGGTCGATACAGGCATGCCCGCAGCCGCTTTGCGTCGTACCGACTTTTTTTCTTATTGGCAATACATATTGATGGACCCGGCCGCTTTATGTGCGGCACTTGTTTTTGGTTTTTTTTTTTTTTTTTTTTTTTTTCGCCTTTTTCCTCTTCCGCCTGTCCTTTGCCGTCACGTCGCGATTGGTGCTCTGCTCTGCAGGTCCGCTCGTCACAAGTTCAAGAATCAGCCTATCATATCGTCGCCATCTTGTCCAAGTCGACTCCAGGTCGCCGTCAAGGCAGTGAGCAGCACCGTCTCATACATGTCCATGTTTCGTTGCTGGAATCGTTGAGGGCGCCACATCCGTGTCACTATTGTGAGGAAAGACGGGCCAGTAGGCTATGAGAGTGCAGGGTCCGTCTGAGATGAACATGGGGAAATGTGATGTTCACCCAGTCGGGCCCGTGGCATGATCCGAGGTTGAAGGCGCATCGCCCAAAGTCGCAGTGGCCACGCAACCAGACTCGCATACTGTACGCCTGCGTCTTCTCTTTGCATGTGTGCGTCCACAAGCTCATGCATATCAGACCCTTGTCACACAGTCATGTACCACAACGGCCGGCGCACGCTTGCCCCGTAAGCGGCATACGCGGATTCGTCTTGGTCTTGGATCATCAACAATCAGCGCTTTTCATATCGACCTACATCATCGGGGCACAGCTGCAGTCGCGGACGCGATTGAGATAAGACAGAGAAAGAGGGACGGCATAATACGACGGAAGCGGAGCAAGCTTTACCCAGCCAAGATGGTTACAGCCGGTCAGAAAACAAAATAACAATTCACGCGACAGTTCTCCTATCAAGGGGAAAAAAATTTACAAGTAGAATAGGAACAGGCCGGCCTCCTTTTCCGTCTCCAAGCCCCATCTGTTGCCCTTTGCGCTTCCTTGGGCCCCTTTGAAAGGTGTTTTAAGATGTCCAAGGGCATCCCGACTCCAGAGCGGCGCTCAGTAGTTCTCGGTGCCGGCAGTCAGGGCGCCCGCGTTGACGTCGACATCCTTGATGACAACCTGCTTGCCCTCGGAGCTCGTGACGCGAACCCATACCTTGTCAGCGTTCAGGCCGTCGAGTACCCATATGTTGGCGGGCTTTCTAGCGGCAGGCTTCCAGGTGTTTCCTTGGTCGGTGCTGACCTCCAGCTTGGAGGTACGCAGGGTGGCGTCGAAGACGGTGGCGCCGAACCAATACTTGGAGGAGCCGGCGTGCATCTTGATGGCGATGGGCACCGTCTTTGGAAGGGGACATTCGACCCATTGCCACTCGACGTTATCGACGCCACCCCACTTGAAGGTGTTGGTCAGCACGTTGTAGGACTCGGCCGGCATGTCAAGTGTGTTGGCGTCCCTGTCGGTCTTGTTTGTGACCTGTGAACATTGGAGGGGGGCACCGTCAGCTAGTTTTCCGTGTATTATTTAGGGGGGAAAGAAGAAGAAAAAGGCAGGTAGGAATTTGGAGTCTGTGTGTTATTTCATCTTTGTTTCGGAAAAAGACTTGGCAACGTACCATGAGAACCATCTTCTTGCCATTGTAGGTGGCGGAAATACAACCACCGCAATTGCCGGCATTGTCCCAAATCTGATCCGAAACGCAGGTCGTCCCGTCGACGCCTTCAGGAAGCTTGTAATCGATGTAGCTGCACGCACCAGACCGCCAGTCACCGAAGTAGCGAGTGGCCTTGCCCGCGATTGGCTTTCCGCCGCCTGTAGGCACGACAGGCACGCCGCCAGGGGAAGTGCCCCCCTGCTGGGTGCCGTCGCCGCCCTTGCCCTTGTCCTTGCCCTCACTGCTGCCGTCGCCCTCCTTGCCCTTGCCGTCGCCCTCCTTGTGCTTGGGCGTCACACCGGTTTCGCCGGGAGCAGCATCAGGAGCCGGCTGCTTGGGGTGGTGGCCCGACGAGTGGATCTTTGGGCGGTGGTGGTGATGCGCCGTCTTCTTCCCGCCGTCGTTCTGGCCCTGCGCGCCGGGCTGCGGGTCTGTTCCTCCGGGCTGCGGCTCTTGGGCTGCGGCTGCGGATTATTGGGATCCGGCTGAGGCTGCGGCTCCGGCTGCGGATCCGGTGAGGCTGGGGCTGCGGCTGCGGATTATTGGGATCCGGCTGCGGCTCCGGCTGAGGCTGCGGATTCTTGGGATCCGGCTGCGGCTGCGGCTGCGTCACTTGCCCGCCACCACCGGCACCACCAAAACTAACACCACCAGCACCAGCACCCGCACCGCCCTGCCCCTTGGGTTGACAGGCACCAGCCATGGCAAGTGGCGCCAGCGCCAGAGCCAAGCCAGTAATTTTGTGGAGATGCATGGCCTTTGTTGTTGCTTTTCTCGTTGAATAAAAGAGTGGAAACCGGGTTTTCGTTGCTCTGTCAAAGGCACGAAAAAAACCGAAAAAAAAAAAACCGAAAAACGAAAAGGAAAGCACGAGAAGGGTAGGACGGATAAACCAAGGAATGCTCCCGAAAAAAAGAGTGACGGAAACGAAGAGGGACTGGAAGACTCGAGAGGCAAACCTCTTTATTTTTCGTCACAGGCTCGAGAGAAGCGCAGCGCCTTTATAAAGACGTATGTACATGTACGTGACAGGAACAGTCTACCCTGGTACATTCGACGACCTATCAGGCTTTCTTTTCTTCTTCATTCTTCTTCTCCTTCTTGTTCTTTCTTTCTTTTTTTTTTTTTTTTTTCTCATGGGTAAAATGAAGGCGATGCCCCCTGCCCATGTCCTCTATAATTCGTCCAATCCCCGGGAAATGCCGACCCTCCTCTGTGTTTTTCCCGCCTCGCTAGCATTTCATCCAGAATCAAGGAAAGGGGAGGCTTGTTCCGGCTCATGCCTGGTTGCTTGCCTACCTTTAAGATCTCGATCCCCTTTTTTTGTTTGTTTCTGACGGGAAAAAGAGGGTCTGCTCGATTGGCTAAAAAGTGTGTGTGTGTGTGTGTGTGAATGCACATGTACATGCATATATGAATATCTTGCGCATACATGTCGGGTATATACATATATGTATATGTATATGTGGGGGTGGGGGTGGCGCAGTTTTACCCGCGCGGCGGCTAAATGCCCCTGCAGAAAGACGGCCGGAACTCTATTGCTAACTGCAGAGGGTCTACAATCTACACGTACACGTATACGTGTACATGCACACATATGTCTTGTCCTGGCGCCCGACCGATGGTGGCGCTCGACATCGGCTGGCTGTTTGTGCCAAAGAGGGAAAACCGGTGTATAGAGATACAGCAGGTAGGTAGGCATGAAGACCGAGGGGACCAGACATGCCGTCGTCCTGCCATGGCAATTCCCGCAGACGACGTGGCGCACCATCCGTCCCTGCCTGGAAATTTGCTCGTCCCGGGCCTTCCTTGCTCGTCGCCTGACCGGGTAAATGTAAAGACAGTACAGGTGGACCATGGCTACCGAACCGAGGGCGGACGGGCTACATGCTTGTATTTTGCATGTTGTTTTCTTGTGGTCTTGCCGGGGTCTTCCGGGACCTTTGTCCAGCCTGCAACAACAATGATGGCATGCGAGGCCAGCCCCGAGAGAGATGGGATGCGGGAGGAAAAAAAAAAAAAAAAAAAAGAAAGCGACCGAAACGCCTTCCAGAAGCGCCTATATGCGTCGGCGCTGAAACATGGACAAGACCGGCGTTGAAACAGTCTAGAACACGAGGGTTGCAGAGACAAGCATATATGTGTGGCGCATGTACGCATGAACGTGTAAACTTTGAAACAAAAATAGGGTAATGATCCCTACAAAGACAAGACGAGAGCCTAAAAGACTGAAATTATAGTGTACCCCCTACGAAACGCACCATCTTTCCCCCTCTCCCCCCTTTCATCGTACCGTCCTTCATGAAACGCCGCAACAGTGGCTCGTTTAAATGCCTGCAGATTATCAGGCCAACCAGGAGACTCGGCTGTTTTACTGCCACGAGACACGTTGTAGCTCCTCCGCCCCCCTCTTCTTCTTCTTCTTCTTCCTCCCGTACAGCTCGCATTTCCGGGCACAACAGAGTCCGTTCGTCCGAAACGGAAAAAAAAAAAAGGAGGACACGCTCTCCTTCGGCGACAAAGAAAGGCCGAATGGAACCCCCTGGACGGGGGAGAGGAAAAAGAAAACCCAGGCTTAGGCTTGCTTCTTCCCTTGGTATCTTGGTAGGACGTACGAGATACTTTTTCGCCCGGCGGAGATTCAAAGCTTGTACCTGCATGCGAGCTTCATGCATGCATGCATGCATGCGTGTCTTTGGGCTGCGTGGGTAATCGTCTCGCATATGCTGCCTTTGCGCGTACAAGGGGACGGCAGAGGGAGCGTCTCATGATTTTGTTGGCTCCCAGCATCATCATGTGCATACTGTCTGTATGTGTGTATGGGCAATGCGATCCCTGGTTGGCTTTGCAGCGGCGGTGACAGGAAGGGAATAAGGGGGAGGTCTTGTTCTGCGTTTGATGTTTATAATGATGGTTATATGATCATGAGCAAGTTTCGAAGCAAAATCATGGTATAATTACACTCATTGTTGTACAGTACACGCTTTTTGCAAAATAACGTAATGTATTATCTCAGTCATATACATACATGTACTTGTCATGTCAACCTGTAGCGTGGTGGCAGCAAGCATTCCCGTGGGTAGCCGTGTAAATGCATTCAGGGGTTGGCTCAACAATGAGCGGAGATGGTCCAGCTGCGTTGGTTCCGCGGCGGCAGAGCAAGGTACGTAGTCTCTGCATGTGTGGCGCGTCTGGCTGCCTGCCAGGAAGTACACTGAGTTGGATTTGTGTTGTGCATATTTATTTGCCGATAAAAAAAAAGACGGGGGAAAAACCATTCAAAATGCCACACGCCTCGACACCAACATAATTTTCATGGGCCCATACCTTCCCCCACGCGGAAACCAAAAAAAAAGACAAAAAAAATATAAAATCTACATAAAATCTACATAAAATCTACATAAAATCTATATATATATATATTAAAAAATAAAAAATAAAACAAAAAGAGTCAAAAAAAAGGGACACAATATGCAGCACAAACACCATTCGACCGTCTTAACTATTAATCCCGTGACAGCCTGCCTGCCTGCACGCTCCGAGGCATGTAACACCGGTTGACTCAAAATGTTTCATCATCGGCGAATTCTGTCGCCCGTCTTGACACGTCCGGTGTCTCGGCTTGGGCCCCCAACCTGCGCTCGAACGAACCGTGACCATTTCGGGCAGGTCCCGCGCGACGAATCACGATGCTGCGTCTGGGAGGCTACGCGGCGTGGAAGCTTCCAGGTCCTAGCCAGGAGCTGACCTCGTAGGTCCCGTCTGGTCATCTCACCACCCGACATCTGTCATGATCCAGGGGTTACGATGAAACATGCATAGGACATGATTCTGTACGCTCAACGAAACAGCCTTGGGTGCCCATCTGTCAAATAAACTCCGTCGCATCGAACCAGCATGACCACAATCATATCACACTTCCTGCCGAAGAGGGAAAAAAGCCCCCAGTCCCCCAAACAAAACAACAAGTCATCCCGTCCACGTTGGCCATCGTGCCAACACTCCTCACCAGGGCTACACAACGCCCGTCCTGCCAACTGGTTTCAGTCATCATAGGCACAGCGTCGCAGGGTGACATGCACGGCTTGAGCACCCGCGGCGTGGACCTCAACGTCTGTCTTCTCAGCCCCCACGGCGAAGACGCGGTGCCCCCCTGATTCGAGGGGCCATTGCGAAGACGCGGTGCCCCCCTTATTCGAGTGGCCATTTAGAAATGAGAGGAAAGAAAAAGAATGAGTTTGCACGGTTTCTCCTTCAGTGCCGGCAAAGGTATCCAGTGGGGACGCAATATTTCTGCCCGCACCGACTACGGCGTACCGTGGTTTGTATGTAAACCATCGAGATGCCTCTCAAGACTTGGATGCGCCTTGCAGCTCATAGTGCTTGCCCTAGCCAGCTTGAGCTCTTCCTGGTCTGCCTCATGAGGCTTTCAATCTCGGAGGTGCCCTTTTTGAGGGACGGCGAGTTGTCGGGTTTGGGGGTTGGGATGGGCCGTTGGCCAAAAGAGATGGAGGTTTACGAGGCTACTGTTTGTTATTTCTAGTATCAGTCTCGTAAAGATGGGTTTTCTTAAAAATAAAAATAGAAGAAGAAGAAGGGGAAAAAAAAAGAGGGAGAAAAAGAAAGAAAGAAAATAAAGAAAAAAGAGGTAAAGCAGAAGAAATACATAGGAAATACTATCCTCCTTATGTACTTGAGGAGCCACCACAACATTACTTGGCAGAAAACCCCCTCCCTCCCCAAGATACAGCTCAGCGTGTTTTCAAAGTCGTTCATCATCTTGACGTACCTTTCCAGCATGGACACGCAGGTCCATGACGAGCAAAACGAGCTCACTCAGCTTGATTTTCCTGCACGGCGCTCACTCGACTCTGTTGACGGCCTTGCCCTGATGCCATGTAGAGAGTGCCATCTCGGAGGGTTATCTGGCCCATCAGTTTTCCACGCCGGGGACGAGTTGAGCATTGAGGCGTGCATGATGATGAAGAAAGGCCATGGCTGATGGCCCGGATTGGCCAATCTCCCCATGGTCATGGTCATGCCTCGGGCCAAGACCAATCGTCTCGCAGGGCAGATTCGTACATGTTTGCTGGTCAGGAACCAGCAATGGCGTCACGATCCATCTCTCAGCCGCACCACCCCAAACAAAAGGACAGCCGCCGCCCCGTCTCGTGCCGGCCCAATCTCTCGTACGACGACGGAGCGTCAACACCCAGCCGAACGGCCACCCGGGCTGGCGCGAAAACGCAAGCGATGCTCTCCCGGGCACGACAACTGCTTTTATGAGAGCTCGCCAGCGGATTGCGCAACTATAGCCACGGCTCCTTTATAATATGGCGACGGCTGTCCGCCGGAGGCGGGAGCTCGCCGCAGGCGGCCCCCGGCAGGGCCCCCGGAGGGTAACCCGGAAGCTGCGCCTCTCTCGCGCCCAAGGTTTTCCCTCAGGCCAAGCTCCAAAGATGCCCGGAAAGAAGAAACAGGCACTTTCTCTGAAAACGCATCACCACGTCCCTGATGCACACGACCGCCAGAGGTACCCGTCTCTATCAGTAGATGACCACCAAAACCACGTAACTGGGAAGGGCATCCCTCCCATGCGCCTGCGTGACCCCAAAACGCCAATGATGCTATTCCGTGAGACATTAGGTGCCAAACCCATATACATCCATCTTATCGTACATGGTGACAGGACAGAGAGAGAGGAAAAGACGGCATAAAGAAGGCGGAGGGCAAATCAGATGCAGAAAATTATGCAGCGCCGTCGATTACGCCGGCGTGTTGAACAGTCGCAGTATCCCCTCGTACATGCCAAACGTGATGGCCGCGCTCGGCACCGTCCGCATCAAGTGAGGCGTCAGGCCACCGTACAGACCGACGAACCCCTCCTCCTTCCACACGAGCTTGAAGCACTGGATGAGCCCCGTGTATTTGGGACGGCCGGCCTCTGTTGGGGCTTGTCGAAGACGCGTGCGTGCGACCTGGCTCGAGACATGTGGCGGTTAGTTTCAGTCGGCCCATCGAACCTCTTTGGTTCTTGAAGCGCATGCGATTTCCTTCTTCTTCTTTTCCTCTTCTTCTTCTTCTTTTCCTCTTCTTCTTCTTTTCCTCTTCTTCTTCTTTTCCTCTTCTTCTTCTTTTCCTCTTCTTCTTCTTTTCCTCCTCTTCTTCTTGTTCTTGTTTCGATGCAAAGCCAAGCAAGTACGTCCAACATACCTCATGAGGATACGCCAAGATGGCAGCAAAAAGCTTGGCCCCCCCCGCGGCACCCGCCTTCCCCGTCCACTCGACCACCCCATCCCACCAGGTCCTCCCGCGGCCGCTCCTCCGGACGCGCTCCTCCCGTCGCGCGAGCGCCCCCTTGAGCTGCTCGTACAGCATCCACTGCAGCGTCGACTCGGCCACGCCGAGGTAGCTGGCGCTCATGCCCTTGTACAGGCCGCGGGGCCCCTCCTCGCGGACAATCTGGCGCACGCAGTCCCAGCTGTTGCGGTACCGGCGGTGCATGGCGCCGCCGCTCCGCTCCGAAACGTTCTTGTCGAGCTGCAGCCGCGTCTTGACCATCCAGATGGGGTTCGTGGCCGTCGAGGTGGCCACCCCGGCGGCGACCCCCGCCGTGAGGTGCACCCCGGGGCTCTCCCGGCCGTGGTTCCAGTGCTCCGAGATGGCGCGCTTGCCGTTGCCGTAGACGAAGAAGTTGATGCTGCGCGCGGGGACAATGCCAATCAGGTTCGGGCCGAGGCCCTTGAAGAGCGCGCGGGAGCCCTCGGTGCGGTACACGGCGCGGAGGATGTCGACCGTGTCCGTCAGGTGGTAGAGGGCTGCGCGCGCGGGGTTGAGGCCCGTCTTGAGGGCCGGGTGGCCCTTGGCCTGGTAGATGTCGGATTGTAGCCTCGTCTTGAGGACGTCGAGCGGCGCGGTGAGCGTCGCGGCTGTCATGCCTCCGATGCTGTTGCGCGGCATGCCGTCTTGCTGTCAGCACATTTGGCCTGGATGACCCTTTCGAGCTTGAATTGAGGAAGAAGAGATCAGGGGGGGGGGTGTCCCTCCGGGGGCCCTGCCGGGGGCCGCCTGCGGCGAGCTCCCGCCTCCGGCGGAAAGGGATACATATGTATACAAGAGAGAAGGAAAGAAAGAAAGCCATGGTCAAAAGGACAACACACCTACCCTCCAGCCAGCATATGCACCCACGACTTGGCAAACGGCAATGCCTTGACTTTGCCTCTGGCGCGGAGCTCGTCGTCCGGTAGCACCACGCCCGTCTCGCGTGATTGAATGAGGGCTGCGTGCTCGGCCACGGCATGCGAGTGTGGAAAGGATTTTCGTTCGTCGGAGCCTGCCATGAATGCGGCAGGCTGTCGCTGGGCCATCGTTGGCTAGGCCTGCCGTGTGGCAATCGTTCTTTTTTTTTTTTTTTTTTTTTTTTTTTTTTGGTTCTCTCTCTTCGTTGGTCGCGTGTATTGGTTTGCTCGGCGTTGCTACGTCATGGGAATTGCGATTCTGAAATGTCGTGTCGTGTATGAACCAGGTGTGAGGTCTTGTCGGAGTGATCGCGAGACGATGACGCGCGCACGTCGAGGTCCTGTTGACCGATTTGTGAATTTTTGTGAATTTTGTTTTTTCCCCTCTCCCTTTCTGTTCCTGAACAAACACGATCCCGGGCTGTCGGGTCCGGGTCACTCGTAATGAATCACGAATCACCACTCTGCTAGTGGGTCCGTCAAGTCATCCATCGTCACGGACAAACGGTACGCTCGACATCTACTTGGTCCGGTGCTCTAGCTCGTCGCCACTCGCACTCGATGCCTCCCTCTCTTCACATGTCTCCCGTCTACGTATCCGGTCTTCCAAGAGACCGTCCAAGCGCTTTTTCGATGCGTTTCGTCAAAAACGCAGACCCGTCAGTCTGGCTCCTGTATTTGCCCCCAGGTAGCCTGCCCAGGTTGAGGTCCCCCAGCTTGACCAGCGACCGACGCGCCACATGGTACGGAAACCCCACATCAACTCAGCCTTCCTCTCGCCGCCGCCGCACCTCTGCAGTTCCCAAAACCCACCGAAACAACAACAACCACCACCGCCAGCGTCGCCTCGACCCATCGCCGCTCGAGCGCACCAACCTTTTCACCCCCCCGTATCCGCCGGCCAGATCCCATCGCCCAGTTGCCGACGCCAAAAAAACCAGAGGGGAAGGAAGAGAGACAAAACAAAAATGTCCGATCGGCCTCCCTACCGAGGCGGGAGAGGAGGCGGCGGCCCTCGTGGTCCCCGCGGTGGTGGTCCTGGTCCCCGAGGAGGAGGCGGCCGAGACCACGCCGGACCATACAGACCCGGAGCCACGCCAGGCGCGGCAGGCGACAAGGCCGAGAAGCCCAAGAAGGAAAACATTCTCGACCTGGCCAAGTACATGGACAGGGACATCACCGTCAAGTTCAACGGCGGGCGGGAAGTCACCGGCACGCTAAAGGGGTACGACGCGCTGATGAACCTGGTGCTGGATGAGGTCAAGGAGACGGTAAGAGGTTAGCATCTTCCCGCTCCCCTTTTCCTGCCATTGGCGAGTCGCAGCTTTTCACCTCGTATGAAGAGGTTGTGCCTCG